>JBAKBP010017594.1:0-48594 GCA_037953745.1 Lithodes maja
GTTTTGGGTGGTGTTTGCTAATGTCGGCTAATTTTAGTTTAGTTTACCCCTAGACTAAGCAAAACGCCTCCCCAGACCCCCTTTAAAAAAAAAAAAGAAAAAAAAGAAACACACACACACACACACACACACACACACACACACACACACACACACACACACACAGGCCTTTTTCAAGATAAATATGTAAATTTTTCGATAGCCGGTTCCTACTAAATTACAGGTTCGTTCTCGCTCGCCAGTAAACAAAAATATGACACCTACATGGCACGAAAGGTCTTTATATTGACACAAAAATGGGGAGAAAAATGACACCTACATGGCACGAAAGGTCTTTATATTGACAAACAAAAATGGGGAGAAAGGTCTTAAAATCGACAAATGGAACGAACGTCTAAAAATCTCAAAAGCTAATGGGACTAAACATGAGGGAGAAAAAGCAACTAGCTCCCCCTTAATTTAAAGAACGAGATGTTCGATAATGGCGGCTTACTAAATTACAGGCTCGCTATCGCTCGCCAGGAAGAAAGACACCCAAATGCCACAAAAGATCATAATACTGGCAAACCAATGGGGGCGAAAGGTCTTAAAATTACCTAACTAATGGGGCGAACGTTTTAGGGGGGGGGATTGTTTTTGGGGGGTCGCTCTTCTCCCTCAAGTTTTGCCCCATTAGTTTAAGATTTCAAGACCTTCAGCCCATTAATTTTCAGATTTTAAGACCTTCCACCCCATTTTGTTGCCAATATTAAGACCTTCCATGCAATTTAGGTGTCGATTTTTTCTGTTGAGCGATAGCGAGCCTGTCATTTAAGAATAACACCCCATAAGCCCCCCCCCTCCACCCTTCCAGATAATTTTTTACATTTTGTGGTTGAAAAATGTCCTGGCCAAAAACCGGTTCCTACTAAATAGCAAGCTCGCTATTGCTCGCCAGGAAAAATAACATGACACGTAAATGGCACGAAACGTCCTAATATGGACACGGAAATGAGGGGAAAATGCCTTCAAATAGGCAAACTAATGGGGTGAACGTCTTAAGATCTCATAACTAATGGGGCTAAGCATGAGGGAGAAGGGGATCCAGAATACAAGCCAAATACCTCCCCTTAACCCCTTGAGGATTATGACGCGTTTTTTGACAGTCTATTCTGGCTATCCTTATGGTGGGTTCACACATTCACATATATTGCTCCCGTCCGGCGTATCGCCAATTTATGTAAAGACGCGAGTAGTTTCTGCCGTTGAACGCCTGTTCTTCCACGTCTATTGCACTTCCCGACAGACGTAGCGTAACGGGCCAGTGTTACGTCAGACGTAATGGAGTCGTATTAAACTACGTACGTGTTTTGTTTGCGACGTGCGTAAGCATAGCCCCGTTCGACCTCATGGGCTGCACGATTTGCGGGAACACAGGCCACGCCCATGCCACACCCCCTCAAGACCGGCGTAGCTGAGGCCACACGTCTTGGGATTTGTTAGGTCGTACCTGGACCGGTTCTGGCCAATCGTAGGCACACCCTGTCTGACCAAACACAGACAAAGACAGTCTTTGTCAACCACGTAGGTCTGGGTTGGAATCTGGGAACTACAAAAAGGCAGGAATGGCCACACCATTCCCATTCCCAGTCCTTCATCGGCACCATGAACAACATCGAGGAATTCATCCTGGAGGAGTTACCCGCTGAGTGCCAGCCAATTTTGATGGTGTGCTTCTGCCAGTGCCAGATATATTTTTTTGTTTTGGCTAAATCTATTAAGTTGGGAGAGAAATGTTAAAAAAAACACTCCCCTCGCCAGAAATCAGGTCCCCGATGGTCCCGAAAGTAGCTGAAAAGACACGATAGACTACAGAGACTTTTATGGTATCGGAATGTATGGGTGGGAGGGTGGTTTTGGGGTTGGTTGGGGGAAGGTAGAAGGGTAATTGACTTGTGTTACACATATGAAGCCGATTGGTGAGGTAGTTTCGCCACCACGGATTTTCCTTTTTTTCCTTTTCTTCGTACGGATACGCTAGAAGTGGGTGGTGGGAGGCGGTTGGGGGTGTGGTGGGGGGAAGGCAGAAGGGTAAGAGACTTGTCACACAAATATGGAACCGATTGGTGCAGTCGTTTCGCCGCCACAGATTTTCCTTTTTTCCTTTTCTTCGTACGGATACGCTAGAAGTGGGTGGTGGGAGGCGGTTGGGGGTGTGGTGGGGGGAAGGCAGAAGGGTAAGAGACTTGTCACACAAATATGGAACCGATTGGTGCAGTCGTTTCGCCGCCACAGATTTTCCTTTTTTTTCCTTCTGACGGGACCGACAGTCAGCGAGTGAGTGGGAGGAGGGATTTGGGATTTTTGTGGTGGGTAGCCTAAAGGGTAAGGTACATGTGGTAAAAATATGAAAGCCATAGGTGCAGTCTTTTCGCTGCTACGATTTGTTTTCGGCAGGGTGCAGAGGGTGGCAGGGTTGGCTTGTTGGTTGCTGCTCGGTGTGGTGAGAGGTGTGACTGGAGGGTCCCTCGCTGGTTCCCGTTGTCTCCTCGTACAACGATGCCGCGTCTTCCCGCCAACCCGCGGCGGTTCTGCCAGATGCGGCCTAACTAACGTATACTTCCACGTTCGACTGGAACTTTCTACGATTTGACGAGAGCAGCTCTCGTCTGACGTGGTAGCTGCTAGGTCTGACGAGGCTGCTCTGGTCAGACGGCCATGGTGGCCAGGTCGGTCGTAAGTTTTCCCGTCTTTTGACATACGTGAGGGCGAGCCACGTTCCTGATTCAACTCGAATCAACAACCGTGCGGCCTTGGCCGCACCCACAACATTCCCGACCCACGTGGGCTACTCGTTTCTACTCGGGCCATGCGCGAGTACCCCCCCCCCCCGACTGGCCGTAATTTCATTTACGTTTTGCGTATTATGCCATTACGTTTTACGGAATCGGTTGCCAACTACCAATATACAGTACCTTCGTTTACAACAGACGGGAGCTGACGGGAGCAATATACGTGAATGTGTGAACCCACCATTATACGATGCCATTCGTGCCATTTAGGTGTCGATTTTGTCCTAGCGAATGATAGCGAGCCTGTAATTATTAATAGGCATCAACTTTTTGGCCGGGACATATTTCTACCGAAGTTTCCACCCATACCGCACTTCTCGAAAGGGTCCAAACATTTTGTCTCATTAATTCACTTCCTCTTACTAATTCACTACAATTTCTATCTACCCTCTGTAATGTTGCATCTCGCATCTCGCTCACTCTTCTACGGCCACTGCAATAATCAATGTTCTTCAGAGCTTTCTCAGCGTATACCTTCCTTCCTTACGGACAGTGGAGGGCACCCGCCTTTCAACACACTTCCACCCCTATTTTGTCCAACTCTCAAACCCAAGAGTGAACCTATTTTCCCAGTCTTCTACTCAACAAGTAAGCTTTGGAATTCTCCTCCTCAATCTGTCTTTCCCTCATCCATATCACTTAAATTGCTTCAACCTCCGTGTGTCCAGACATTTTGACTCTAACGTACCTTGAACTTTTATCTATCATTCTTTCAACTTTGAGGGAGATACTTGTCACAGGTGGCTTTGCCAGGTCCTTGTGATCAGGTTCCTATTGAAGTCTAACCTTCAATGACTTCTTCATTTGACTTGCCTTTTGACTGTTTGGAGGCAGCCGTTTAGGAGGAGTAGTGCGTCAAAGGTTTCGGTAACGACAACAAGTTCGACAAAACACAGCCCTCCTCCTAGCCGTATCAGGAATTTCAATCCATGCTGTTTGCAATGGTGTCTATACTCTGCCATCCACTTCCTGGTGCCCCTTGAAGGAATAATGATAAGCACTGATGAACGTAATACAACGGTGGCCGGGCGTTATGATCCAATGACTTCATGGAGGAGAGGAGATTCAGGAATTCTGTAGGCCAAAAGTGAATCGCCTGGGTGTCATAATCCACGAA
Organism: Lithodes maja; assembly: GCA_037953745.1. Lineage (NCBI taxonomy): Eukaryota > Metazoa > Arthropoda > Malacostraca > Decapoda > Lithodidae > Lithodes > Lithodes maja. The sequence continues at coordinate 3,949 of JBAKBP010017594.1, forward strand.
TTACAATTTATTGATAATAGTATCCGCTAGACTGAATACGTCACAGCCGGGATGACTGACATCATCATAATAATATTCCGGTGCATATTGCTGAAATTCTTTGTAGTTTTCAAAAGTCCTACCTTGGCTGTTTTGGGTGTAATTTTTCACGTCGTCGTAAGTAATGAATTTACTAGTCTGTGGGGGACCATCTGATATTCGGGCCAATCCCATGTCAATGATGTGAACTTCTGGTAAAGACTGGGGTTCGATATTAATGAGAATATTATCTCCCTTGATGTCATTATGAATGCAGTTTTTGTTGTGAATCTCTATCAGTTTTTCAGTTATGCTAAGAAACACGCTGAGCCAAAAGAAAATTTTATTTTCGATATCTTCGGGACAGTTGAGGTATGTTAGGACCGTCCCTGGGCAGTATGATGTGATCAATAAGGGTGAGTCTTGAGCAGCCGCTATGACGTAAGGAGCACCACCAGCACCATTAAGTAAACATAAAATATCCGCCTCCTCTAAAAACTCTTTAACGGAGGCATTATCCTTCCCAATTTTGGCAACTCCAAAGGTACCCTCCTTCCGAAGTAACAAATATATCTGACCATATGTCCCTTCTCCCAACTTCTTAAGGGGTTAAAACTGTTCCAATAATATAGCTGCGTCCGACACTATACTTACTGAACTTGTCTGTGGTGGATCATCGGCCAATGGTAAGCTTTTATCCACGGTGGAGGCATCTTCTTCTTTATAAGTATTATGTTTACTTGTCTGTGGGGGACCATCTGATATGCCGGTCAAACCCATTTTAAATTTGTAACATTCTACATCTTTGGATGTGGGGCATTTATCATCATTATATACATTTGGGTACTCTATGAAACACTCATTAGTCACCACAAATGTTTTGGATTCACATGTCCACCCGCCAGACGATAATACCATTTTTACCTCTTTGTAGGCTTCATGTGGCAAGTACACTGCTTGTGGCAGCCAATAGGTAAACGTGTGTTTCGATTCACCACTGTTACTTTATAAACTATCGGAAATGTCGCTACGCCAAAACCCAAATTCAGTATCTCCCACGTGGATTTTAGCAATTGTTTTATATCTTTTAACATATGGGAAACACTTGCATACGGGTGTTTTCACCCGAAATTTGACGCAGTCAACTTGCTCTACTTTATTTTTCTGCCATCGCCACCAGGGCTTTCGGTAATGTTCCTTGACCTGAACACTCGCAACAGTAATGACAGTGCGCTCCTCGTTTCCCATTATTACAGTGAATTGTTGTCTTGCGTTTCTATAAAACCTTCGGTAGTCTATAGTCTACCATAGCGTTTGTCACCAATACCTCAACTAATTCCAGGTTGACTACTGGATAGGTCTGGATGATGAATAAATGGGAATAGAGTATGGTGAGAGGTATTGTAGTGTGTGTATTGGGTTGATATAGTGTATTTATATGGTTAATGGGGGGTTGTTCAATATATTGGGTTGATATAGTGTATTTATATGGTTAATGGGGGGTTGTTCAATATATTGGGTTGATATAGTGTATTTATATGGTTAATGGGGGGTTGTTCAATATATTGGGTTGATATAGTGTATTTATATGGTTAATGGGGGTTGTTCAATATATTGGGTTGATATAGTGTATTTATATGGTTAATGGGGGGTTGTTCAATATATATTGGGTTGATATAGTGTATTTATATGGTTAATGGTGGGTTGTTCAATATATTGGGTTGATATAGTGTATTTATATGGTTAATAGGGGTTTGTTCAATATATTGGGTTGATATAGTGTATTTATATGGTTAATGGGGGGTTGTTCAATATATTGGGTTGATATAGTGTATTTATATGGTTAATGGTGGGTTGTTCAATATATTGGGTTGATATAGTGTATTTATATGGTTAATGGGGGTTGTTCAATATATTGGGTTGATATAGTGTATTTATATGGTTAATGGGGGGTTGTTCAATATATTGGGTTGATATAGTGTATTTATATGGTTAATGGGGGGTTGTTCAATATATTGGGTTGCTATAGTGTATTTATATGGTTAATGGTGGGTTGTTCAATATATTGGGTTGATATAGTGTATTTATATGGTTAATGGGGAGTTGTTCAATATATTGGGTTGATATAGTGTATTTATATGGTTAATGGGGGGTTGTTCAATATATTGGGTTGATATAGTGTATTTATATGGTTAATGGGGGGTTGTTCAATATATTGGGTTGATATAGTGTATTTATATGGTTAATGGGGGGTTGTTCAATATATTGGGTTGATATAGTGTATTTATATGGTAAGATAGGTTTATTTATATGGTTAATGGGGGGTTGTTCAATATATTGGGTTGATATAGTGTATTTATATGGTAAGATAGGGTTTATTTATATGGTTAATGGGGGGTTGTTCAATATATTGGGTTGATATAGTGTATTTATATGGTAAGATAGGGTTTATTTATATGGTTAATGGGGGGTTGTTCAATATATTCATAGAGTAGATGTGGTGTATTTATATGGTAAGATAGGGTTTATTTCAATGTATTTGTAGGATAGATATGATGTATTTATATGGTTAATGGAGGGTTGTTCAATATATTCATAGAGTAGATGTGGTGTATTTATATGGTTATTAAGGGTACTGTAATGTATGTATTGGTTAATTCTATGGCTAATAAGAGGGTCCTTCAATGTATTTATAAATGAGGTAGATGTGGTTATAGTGAAAAATGTTGGATGGTAGTTGTAGTTTAGACAGGATGTTATAGGGGTTGTTGAAAGATGTTTTATGCAAGTTGTAGTTTAGACAGGATGTTATAGGGGTTGTTGAAAGATGTTTTTGGTATTTATAGGATAGTTAAGATGAGAGATGTTTTATGGTAGTTATAGGATAGCTATGATTATTATAGGGTAGATAATTATGATGTAACAATTATAGGGTGTGAGGAAAGAAAATGTATGACAGTTATAGAATAGTTATGATGCTTGCAGGGGATAGTTAAGGATGTTTAATAGTTATGATGCTTGTAGGGGATAGTTAAGGATGTTTAATAGTTATGATGCTTGTAGGGGATAGTTAAGGATGTTTAATAGTTATGATGCTTGTAGGGGATAGTTAAGGATGTTTAATAGTTATGATGCTTGTAGGGGATAGTTAAGGATGTTTAATAGTTATGATGCTTGTAGGGGATAGTTAAGGATGTTTAATAGTTATGATGCTTGTAGGGGATAGTTAAGGATGTTTAATAGTTATGATGCTTGTAGGGGATAGTTAAGGATGTGTAATAGTTATGATGCTTGTAGGGGATAGTTAAGGATGTTTAATAGTTATGATGCTTGTAGGGGATAGTTAAGGATGTTTAATAGTTATGATGCTTGTAGGGGATAGTTAAGGATGTTTAATGGTATAGTTTTAGGGTAGATATGATGAAAGATGTGTAATGGGAGTTATAGGATGATTGGAAGACGTATGGCAGTTATAGAATAGATACTTAGGGTGACATTATTATAGATACTTAGGGTGACATTATTATTGGTTGTGGGCAAAGATGGTGTATGGTATTTATAGGGGATGGTGGCCTCTCTCTCTCTCTCTCTCTCTCTCTCTCTCTCTCTCTCTCTCTCTCTCTCTCTCTCTCTCTCTCTCTCTCTCTCTTTCTCTTTCTGCAGCACCGTTGATTCTTTTAAACTTCGCCTAGACAAATATCTATCATCAAACCCGCGACTGACTGCGTTTGTAAATGAATTACTTTATTTTATCCCCCCCCCCCCCTCAGTTACTAACCCATCTGTCCTCTACTAACTTCCTCATCCTGCCACGGACATTAGTTCCAGGGCAGTAGTTCCCTTTCCAATGTTCCCTTACCCACTAAACCACTGTTTGGACACTTGATCCTCAGTGTTTTGGATGAAAATCAGCCTAGAGGGGTCACTAGACCTGTTGTTGCTTGATTTCCTTTGTACTCTCTCTCTCTCTCTCTCTCTCTCTCTTTGCATGATTGTTTTCACATATAAGCTCTTTTCTACCTGTAACAAACTTCCCTCAGAAGTTGTAAATATTTCTTCCGTAGAACAGTGCCAGAATATAGTGGATAGTGTTTTGCACGTTTTTCAATGACTGTAGTACCCTAGACTCTATTTGTTTCCAGGTGAGGGTAAATTGAATCCCTTAGTAGCTGATTTCTCGATACTTAGTGGAAATATAATGAAACTACTATGGCTGTGTGTCGTATTAATGCCAAGGTTTCATTATTAACATCATATTTCGCTATAAAATCTACCTTATAGCTGAGTAACCAACATAGAAACATGACAATTTACCCTCACCTGGAAAAAAAAAATAGACTATAGACAATCTCCTCGGCATGGACCGCAAGGCCTCTGAGATTGGGGTTTGTAATTGATGATTAATGTTAAGAACGGGGTGTTACTTATTCTAGCTATTCCTTGTAACTCTTTGGTCTCTCTCTCTCTCTCTCTCTCTCTCTCTCTCTCTCTCTCTCTCTCTCTCTCTCTCTCTCTCTCTCTCTCTCTCTCTCTCTCTCTCTCTCCCAGAAATATACAGTAGAGAGATATTCCAAGAGCTCAAGGGGAGATTTCCACTTGAGGGATTTTTTTCTTGACTCCTTTCTCCCTCATGTTTAGCCCCATTGTTTTTTTTCTAATTTTAAGACGATTGCCCCATTATTTTGACGATTTTAAGAACTTTCAACCCATTTCTGTCAATTTTAAGACCTTTCGTGCCATTTAGGTGTCGATTTTATCCTGGCGAGCGATAGCGAGCCTGTAATTTAAGAGGAACCGGCTTTTAGCTGGGACATTTTTCTGCCGAAAAATGTACAAATTAACTTGAAAGGGGCTCAAGGGGGTGTAATCTTAAGCTTGAAGGATATCTAGGGACCAAACTAAAAACCTCCCCTTAAAGGGAGATTTTTTTTTTTTCTATATATTTAATTATTCATATAATTGTTTGTTTCCTCGCTATACCTCCATCAAGCTTAAAAAACACCCCCTAGACCCCCTTTCAAGATAAATGTGTATATTTTTAGATCGACAAATTTTCCGGCAGAAGGTCGATTTCTCTTAAAATTACAGGCTCGCTATCGCCCGCCAGGAAAAAAGCGACATCTAGAGGGCACGAAAGGTCGATACCAATTATTTATTGAAATATACTTAAAGCCGCGATATTACTTATTTGGCCGACTGTACAACAAACAAACAAATACTGAGAAAGACCTAATATTTACACCATTTTGGGATGAGTCAACCAGTAAATCTGAACGGAAATTTACAGCCCGTTTGCTCCAGTCCTTGCTGTGTTACAAGAGGCTATGGTTCACGATATCTAGACTCTTAGTAGTGAACTGGATATTATGCTCAAATATTCATTAATGGAGAGAGAGAGAGAGAGAGAGAGAGAGAGAGAGAGAGAGAGAGAGATATTGTACAGGAAAAGATAGAGGTGTGATTTAAAGTGAAATGACAGAGAGAGAGAGAGTGAGTGTGTGAGCGGAGTGTAGGAGTGAAAGTGAGAGTGCACAGGAAAAGAGAGGGAGGTGTGATTTAAAGCGAGATGGCTTAGGGAGAGAGAGAGAGAGAGGGAATGTGTGAGTGTGTGTGTGAGAGAGATAGAGTGTGTGTGTGTGAAGAAGACGAAGAAGGAGAGAGAGAGAGAGAGCGAGAGCGAGAGAATGTAGGGGAAGAAGCTAAATGAAGAGAAAAATTAATATGAGGTAAGAAAGATCAAAAGCTCCCCCCTCGCAACCCCCCCCCCTGTCCCCCCCCCCCCCCACACACACACACAGAGATAACACAAACCCAGATTCTATGACTGTATTAAGGTAACTTGATTTTTAGCTCTGTCACTTTCCACTTTGGGGGAGACACTCGCTACAGGCTGCCTTATCTTGTATCTCCTTCATTCGCGGTAAAGCATACGGACATTGATGCATATATTTATTGAACATTAATTTATGCATATATTTTATCTTGTTTTTCTTTCTCGCTTATATTGAAATAAAGTTAACTGAACTGAACTGAACTGAACTACTACTACTACTACTACTACTACTACTACTACTACTAACCTTACTGCCGTCGTAGGTGTGGACGTAGTGGGGTCGTAGTGGCTGTCCCCCATCCCTGACCCAGGTGATGGAGGGGCGCGGATACCCCTCTATGTGACACGACAGGTTGGCTGAGCCCCCCAGGTGCACCCACACTCCGGGGGCCTGGGAGCGGGTCTCGGGGGGAACTGGGGGAGAGAGAGTATTCGTGTGAGTAAAGAAGGACAGAGAGAGGAAGATTTGTATTATGAGTAAATGGGTAACTGTTTGGGAGTGAAAGAGAGATTGTAGATTTGTATTATGAGTAAACGGGTAACTGTTGGGGAGTGAAAGAGAGATTGTAGATTTGTATTATGAGTAAACGGGTAACTGTTGGGGAGTGAAAGAGATTGTAGATTTGTATTATGAGTAAACGGGTAACTGTTGGGGAGTGAAAGAGATTGTAGATTTGTATTATGAGTAAATGGGTAACTGTTGGGGAGTGAAAGAGATTGTAGATTTGTATTACGAGGGAGCGTTTTAAGGGGGGGGGGGGGGATATGAACGTCTTATTTGCTTATCCATTAATCTTTATATTATTATTCTTTTAAGCTTGATGGAGGTCTATGGAGGAAACTAAAACAATATATAAAAAAAAATATAAATGAGGAAATAGAAGTTGAGGATCGCGATGGATAATGCTGGGTTCACACATTCACGTATATCGCTCCCGTATGCTCCCGTCAGGCGTGATCGCCAATTTTGTGTAATGACGGGCGTAGTCCGGCCGTGTACGCCCATATAGAGGAAGACTATTGCACTACCCGACATACGTACCGTAACGGGGCCAGTGTTACGTCAGACGTAATGTAGTCGTATGGAGCTACGTACGTGCTTGCGACTTGCGTAAGCATGTCCCCGTTAGTCCGCCTGGGCTGCCCGATTTGCGGAACACAGGCCACGCCCATGGCCACGCCCCCACAATACCTACGTAGCTGAGGCCGTACGTCTTGTGAGTTTGTAGGCATTACGTGGACCGTGTCCGGACAATCGTAGGCACACCCCGTTTGTCCAAACACATACAAAGACAGTCTTTGTCAACCACGTATGTCTTGGTTGGAATCTGGGAACTAGAAAAGGGCATGGCTGGCCACAACGTTCCCATTCCCACTCCTGACTCGGCACCATGAAGAACATCACGGAATACATCCTGGAGGAGTTCAAGATGGTGAACTCCCTAATCAAACCGGAGAACAGGCACAACACCCGGCTCATGCAATGGATCATTTCCTGCATAGAAATGTTGGAACTGCTTGCAATAGCAAACAACATCCATGAAGAAGAAGAAGAGAAGAAGAATGAAAGGAGCAAGAGGACAGTGTGGATGTGGCCATATCTACAACGTAGGCCTGAACATGGCCATTATGATAAGCTGATGAAAGAGTTGGCCACCGAATGTCCACAACTCTACAAAAACTTCACCCGGGTAGACAAACAACTATTTGATGAGATAGTTGAACGTGTCACACCCCTCATTCAGAAGAAACCTACATTCTGGCGTAACCCCATTCCTCCTGGTCTGCGGGTGGCCATCACCCTACGTTTCCTCGCTACGGGTGATTCCTATAAGAGCCTGCAATACAACTTTCGTGTTGCCCACAACACCATCAGCCAAATTGTTCCCGACACCTGCCAGGCCATCATTTCTGTCTACGGAGATCAGGAGATCAAGACGCCACAATCGCCGGCTGCATGGAAGGAGGTTGCCAGCGGCTATGAGGAACGATGGAATCTTCTTCATCCTCTTCTTCCTCGTCACTCTCATCATCCACTTCAACCTCTCCACTATCGGGGCCGAGGTCGAGAACAATTTCACCTTCAGGCGTCGAGGGGCCAGGCTGAGAGGGGTCAGAGTTGGAGGGGCCAGGCTGAGAGGGGTCATAGTTGGAGGGGCCGGGCTGAGAGGGGTCACCAGGTGATGTGTCTCCAGACGTCGAGGTGGCAGGGGAAGCCTTCCTGACCTTCTTCACTCCTTTCTTTTGCATGGTACAGGGCAGGGCAGGGTGCAGAGGGTGACAAGCAGGGCAGGGCAGGGTGCAAAGGGTGGCAAGCAGGGCAGGGGGGCAGGGTGAAGAGGGTGGCAAGCTGGTGGCAGGGTTGTAGTTTGCTGCTCCGGTGTGGTGAGAGGTATGACGGGAGTGTCCCCCGCTGCTGCTTATATACCCCCCCGTACACCGTTGCCGCGTCTTCCCGCCAACACGTAGTGTGGCGGTGTTGCCAGATGCGGCCGGACTTACTTTCACTTTCACGTTTTACGTGAACATTGTACGATTGGCGGAAGAAACTTACGTTTTACCTGTCTAGCTGCTACGTTTTACGTGGCTGCACCCGTAATACGTAGCAGCTAGACAGGTAAAACGTATGCATTCCCAACTTTTTACATACGTGAGCACGAGCCCCGTATCCGATTCGAAATCCAAAGGATACCGGGCGACCTTGGCCGCACCAACCACCTACAAGACCAGCGTGGCTACACCCGCCATGCGTACCAACCCCCACGACTAGACACAATTTCATTTAAGTTTTGCGTACTAAGCCCTTACGTTTTACGTATTCGGTTGCCAACTACCAATAAACCTTCGTACGGGAGCATACGGGAGCATATACGTGAATGTGTGAACCCAGCATAAGCTGGTCGTCTATAATGAATAAACTCTACGGAGGTGAGAACGAGCATTTCACATCAACATTGAGATAAAGAGAGGTGGAATGACAGCGGAGGAAGAACGTGTGTGGGGAAAGTGGATAGATGGGATAATTAATAGATGGGTTGATTAGACAGGTGGATATATACAGAGATTGATTATTATATAGATAGATAAATAAATAGATTGATATATAGATAGATAGAAAGATTGACAGATTGATTAATAGTTCGATTGATTAGATACATAGATAGGTAGATACATAGATGGACAGATTGATTGATAGATAGATTACATAGATAAATAGATAGATGGATTCATAGAAAGAGTGAAAGTATGTGTGTGTGAGAGAGAGAGAGAGAGAGTGAGTGAGAGATGATTCAAGGAATAGTTGCGCGCGTGTGTGTGTATGTATATGCTCATGTGTATCTACGTACGTATTATGTGTATGTAAACATGTGTGTGTGTGTGTGTGTGTACCACCGATTAAGTGAGAGTGTGCGAGGGCGCGAGAAAACAAATATATAAATAAATAATAGATTAACATTCACTCATTCCCGGAGGAGGTTGGCAATGCAGAGTTAAGGGGAGAGGGGCCGTTTTTCTGGTACCCTTTCTCCCTCGTGTTAAGCCCCATTTGTTTTGAGATGACATGACGTTCGGCCCATTAGTTTAGCAATTTTAACACCTTTCGCCCCATTTCGTTGTCAATTTTAAAACCTTTCGTGCCATTTAGGTGTCTATTTTTTCCTGGCGAGCGAAAACGAGCCTGAAATTTTAAGAGGAAACGGCCTTCGGCCGGGACATTTTTCTACCGAAAAATGTACAAATTTATCTTGAAGGGGGGTCTAGGGGCTGTTTTTCTAAACTTGATGGAGGTTTAGGGAGGAAGCTAAGAAATCAATTAATATATTATAAATAAATAGACCCCCCAAAATAACCACTGTCCCCTTAAGTGAGACCGAGCGAGGGCGACAGGAAAAAAAAATAATACAAAAATCAAAATACAAAATATATGAACATTTACTTATTCCCGGAGGACGGCGGCAATGCATATTTAATTTCCTAAGTACTTGCTTTTTTTTTTTTCTTTTTTTTAGGGCTTTGCTTGGCATTAGCAAAAATTTGTCATCACATTCATTTTTTGAGAGCACCATTTGTATTATGCATTGAGATAGAGCGGTGTTCAGGCTTCACAATATGAATACTTTGTAAATATGTATCTATTTTGTATTACTTTGGAGGGGGGTAAGGGGTCAATAATAAAACAAAATAATTTACAGTGGAGCTAATACCTCGGCCAATACATAATATATATATATATATATATATATATATATATATATATATATATATATATATATATATATATATATATATATATATATATATTTATTTTTTTTTTTTTTTTTGAGGGAGGGGGGGGGGGGAGTGATCAATAAAAAAAAAAAAAAAATTACAGTAGAGCCGGTACCTCGGACAATACACATATATATATATATATATATATATATAGTATACTTACACCTGACGGAGAGCAGTATCCTCTTGCTAACGGAGGGAGGCACACCGTTGGAGGCTATACACAGGTAGGGGCCGGCTTGGTCCCTACCTACACTGTCCAATATCAACTCGCGCCCAACAACCACTTCTGAAACCAGGAGAACAGGAGAACATAACAACAAAATAAGAACATGTGTCATTGTACAACCCCCCACACCCCTACACACACATATATACACACACACACACACACACACACACACACACACACACACACACACACACACACACACACACACAGCCCGTAGCCTAGTAGGTAGCGCTCTCGTCTCACACACGAGGGATCGGGGGTTCAATCCCCCGGCCGGGCGGAGACAAATTGGGCTTGTCTCCTTTCATGTGTTAGCCTCAGTTCACCTAGCTGTAAATAGGTACCTGGAATAAGTGGACGACGTTGTGACGTCCCATCTGGGGTTGGCAAAAATGGTACAAGGCGAGATGGGTATCATATGGTTCACCTAAGCTACTGGTCAACCTAAGCCTTCGGGTGAGACTGGTACCGTAGTGAGAATGGTACCATACAGATTAACCCTAAGCCTTCGTTTCCAGATGTCGCCAATTGGCTAAAATAAAAGACTACACACACATCCACAGCCATTCCAACGATACATAAACACTTAACATGCATTTCACGCAATACATTCCCAGTTAAGGAGGCGCGATAATAATGAGCTTAGCTCGCATTGCGTGGATTCCCCTTGACGAAACAAGCAAAGTGAATAACACACACACACACACACTCATCCACCGCCACCACCACATTGGAACAGGAGAGAGGTGTAAAATTAATAAATGGTTTAGTAGTATTAGTAGTTTAGTAGTTTTATATATCTCACCGATACCTTGAATTTGGCTCTCTGTCACTCTTTCAACTTTGGGGGAGACACTTGTTACAGGCAGCTTTGCCTTTTGTCTGCTTTATTCACGTAGGATAAAAAATACCCCGTATAAATTGTTGGAAAAATCGATCGTGTGACACAGCCTTTTATAAAAAAAAAAAAATGTATTACAGAACTATTAATTTAAGTAGCTTCTAAATCAAAAATGCATTATAAATAAATATACTGTACATTATATTAAATACACAGTGCAATATACTGTACATTATATTAAATACACAGTGCAATATACTGTACATTATATTAAATACACAGTGCAATATACTGTACATTATATTAAATACACAGTGCAATATACTGTACATTATATTAAATACACAGTGCAATATACTGTACATTATATTAAATACACAGTGCAATATACTGTACATTATATTAAATACACAGTGCAATATACTGTACATTATATTAAATACACAGTGCAATATACTGTACATTATATTAAATACACAGTGCAATATACTGTACATTATATTAAATACACAGTGCAATATACTGTACATTATATTAAATACACAGTGCAATATACTGTACATTATATTAAATACACAGTGCAATATACTGTACATTATATTAAATACACAGTGCAATATACTGTACATTATATTAAATACACAGTGCAATATACTGTACATTATATTAAATACACAGTGCAATATACTGTACATTATATTAAATACACAGTGCAATATACTGTACATTATATTAAATACACAGTGCAATATACTGTACATTATATTAAATACACAGTGCAATATACTGTACATTATATTAAATACACAGTGCAATATACTGTACATTATATTAAATACACAGTGCAATATACTGTACATTATATTAAATACACAGTGCAATATACTGTACATTATATTAAATACACAGTGCAATATACTGTACATTATATTAAATACACAGTGCAATATACTGTACATTATATTAAATACACAGTGCAATATACTGTACATTATATTAAATACACAGTGCAATATACTGTACATTATATTAAATACACAGTGCAATATACTGTACATTATATTAAATACACAGTGCAATATACTGTACATTATATTAAATACACAGTGCAATATACTGTACATTATATTAAATACACAGTGCAATATACTGTACATTATATTAAATACACAGTGCAATATACTGTACATTATATTAAATACACAGTGCAATATACTGTACATTATATTAAATACACAGTGCAATATACTGTACATTATATTAAATACACAGTGCAATATACTGTACATTATATTAAATACACAGTGCAATATACTGTACATTATATTAAATACACAGTGCAATATACTGTACATTATATTAAATACACAGTGCAATATACTGTACATTATATTAAATACACAGTGCAATATACTGTACATTATATTAAATACACAGTGCAATATACTGTACATTATATTAAATACACAGTGCAATATACTGTACATTATATTAAATACACAGTGCAATATACTGTACATTATATTAAATACACAGTGCAATATACTGTACATTATATTAAATACACAGTGCAATATACTGTACATTATATTAAATACACAGTGCAATATACTGTACATTATATTAAATACACAGTGCAATATACTGTACATTATATTAAATACACAGTGCAATATACTGTACATTATATTAAATACACAGTGCAATATACTGTACATTATATTAAATACACAGTGCAATATACTGTACATTATATTAAATACACAGTGCAATATACTGTACATTATATTAAATACACAGTGCAATATACTGTACATTATATTAAATACACAGTGCAATATACTGTACATTATATTAAATACACAGTGCAATGTGCAATATACTGTACATTATATTAAATACACAGTGCAATATACTGTACATTATATTAAATACACAGTGCAATATACTGTACATTATATTAAATACACAGTGCAATATACTGTACATTATATTAAATACACAGTGCAATATACTGTACATTATATTAAATACACAGTGCAATATACTGTACATTATATTAAATACACAGTGCAATATACTGTACATTATATTAAATACACAGTGCAATATACTGTACATTATATTAAATACACAGTGCAATATACTGTACATTCAGAAAGTAATGATCCCTTTGTACACTATAATCTCGAGCAAGGGCCCCAAGGTACATGAACATAAGCCGTTTGATACATTGAGAGAAGCGTGTGTGTATACGGAAACACACACACACACACACACACACACACACACACACACACACACACACACACATACAGCCCGTAGCCTAGTAGGTAGAGCTCTCGTCTCACACACGAGGGGTCGGGGGTTCAATCCCCGGCCGGGCGGAGACACATTGGGCTTGTCTCCTTTCATGTGTTAGCCTCAGTTCACCTACCTGTAAATAGGTACCTGGAATAAGTGGACGACGTTGTGACGTCCCATCTGGGGTTGGCAAAAATTGTACAAGGCGAGATGGGTATCATATGGTTCACCTAAGTTGATGGCTACCTAAGCCTTCGGGCGAGACGGTACCGTCTATAGTGAGAATGGTACATACAGATCCACCCTAAGCCTTCGTTTCCGATGTCGCCAATTGGCTAAAAATACAGACTACACACACATCCACAGCCATTCCAACGATACATATAACACCTACACATATAGGAGGCGGGAAATAACGAGCATGCTGACTCCCGCAATACAACTAGAGTAAAAAAAAACACAACACACACACACACTATTCAATAAATACCTCTTTCTTCTCTCCCTATATACTGTATACATCTTATTTCCTCTCTCTCTCTCTCTCTCTCTCTCTCTCTCTCTCTCTCTCTCTCTCTCTCTCTCTCTCTCTCTCTCTCTCTCTCTCATCCTTCTTTACACTATATTGCTTGCCTTGACTACCCCCCCTTTCCTCCCCCCCCCCTCCCCCCTTCGCCAATCACCTGTCTTATACAGCTGTTGATTCCCCTCCCCTCACCCCTACCCTCCCTCCCTCCCTCCATTCTCTCCATCCATACCTTATCCATTTTCTTCTCTCTCCCCCCTTCTTTCTTCTCTCTCTCCCTCCTCCTCTTCCTTTTCTCCTCCCTTCTCTCCATCCATCCCTCCCTCCCTCCTTCCTCTCCATCCCAGTTCCTCATTTATCACTCATTCTTCACCTCCCTTTCACTGTATCCTTGCTTCTCTTCCTTATTCCCTCTCTCCCTCTCTCTCTCGCTCTCCACAAATAACCCACTTGCGAGTTTCAGGCTATAAGGAAGTTGGAGCCGTAAACATTGATATGGAGCAGAATTACCAGAGCTTAAGGGGAGGTCTCCACTTGAGGGATTGTTTTCTTGACCCCTTTCTCCCTCATGTTTAGCCCCATTGCTTTTGATATTATAAAACGTTTGCCCCATTAGTTTAGCGATTGTAAGAACTTTCACCCCATATTAAGACGTTTCGTGCAATTTAGGTGTCTATTTTATCCTGGCGAGCGATAGCGAGCCTGTAATTTAAGAGGAATCGGCCTTCGGCCGGGACATTTTTCTACCGAAAAATGTATAAATTTATCTTGAATGGGACTCGAGGGGGTGTAATTTTAAGGTTGATGGAGGTCTAGTGAACAAACTAAATACCTCCCCTTAACTAAATAAGGTTGTAGTGCATTAGTGACGGGTCGTTCTTCTGGTCCCCCCTTCTTCCTCATCTTTAGCCCCATTCTGTTTTAAGATTTTAAAACGTTCGGCCCATTAGTTTGGCCATTTTAAGACCTTTCGCCCCATTTATTTGTCAATAGTAAGACTTCGTGTCATTTAGGTGTCTGATATTTTCCTGGCGTGCGATAGCGAGCCTGTAATTTCCGAGGAATCGGCCTTCGACCGGGACAATTTTTCTATCGAAAAATGTACAAATTTATCTTGAAGGAGGGTCTTGGATGTGTAGTTTATAAGTTTGATGGAGGTCTATGGAGGAAACTAAAAAAAAAAAAAAAAAAAAAAAAAAAAAAAAACACACACACACACACACACACACACACACACACACACACACACACACACACACACGAAAACAAAATATATGTGAGCCAGTAAATAAGCCAATCCCCCCCTTAAACAATACAATCCTTCGCCTTATTAAACACACACACACAATCACCGTACCTTCCAACCATCACGCACCTACGCTATTATTACATTCCCGTTTATTAATATCAATGTTAACGGCTCCAACTTCCTTATAGCCTGAAACTCGCCGGTGGTCCATTCATCCTTCAAGTTAAGGGGAGGTTTTTAGTTTGGTCCCTAGATATCCATCAAGCTTAAGATTACACCCCCTTGAGCCCCTTTCAAGATAAATTTGTAAATTTTTCGGTAGAAAAATTTCCCGGCTGAAAGCCGGTTTCTCTTAAATTACAGGCTCGCTATCGCTCGCCAGGATAAAATCGACACCTAAATTGCACGAAAGGTCTTAAAATTGACGGAAATGGGGCGAAAGTTCTTTAAATCGCCAAACTAATGGGTCGACTGTCTTAAAATCTCAAAAGCAATGGGGTTAAACATGAGGGAGAAAGGGGTCCAGAAAAAAATCCCTCAAGTGGATATCTCCCCTTAAACTAGAGGGTATGGTTGTGAGGCCACTGAAATGCCTTGCCGCTCATATAAGGGGCAAAGGGTTATATATTTGTTTACGGGGGGATTGGCGTACTTAAGGGAAGGTTTTTAGTTCGTTCCCTAGAATTCCATCAATCTTAAAATTACACCCCCTAGACCCCCTTTCAAGATGAATTTGTACATTTTTCGGTAGAAAAATGTCCCGGCTGAAAGCCGGTTCCTCTTAAATTACAGGCTCGCTATCGCTCGCCAGGATAAAATCGACACCTGAATTGCACGAAAGGTCTTAATATGGGGTGAAAGTTCTTAAAATCGCTAAACTAATGGGGCAAACGTTTTATAATATCAAAAGCAATGGGGCTAAACATGAGGGAGAAAGGGGTCAAGAAAAAAATCCCTCAAGTGGAGATCTCCCCTTAAATGTTCATATATACAGTATATTTTGTTATTATTATATGCATTTTTTTAGTTTTCTCCCTAGACCTCTATCGAGCTTATCAAACACCTCCCAAGACCTTCCTGCAAGATTAATGTGTACATTTTTCGCTATTGCTCGCCAGGAAATAATAAGACACCTAAAAATCTTAATATTGACACCAAAAATGGGTCGAAAGGTCTTAAAAAGTCTTGAAATCGCCAAACTAATGGGCCGAACGTTTTGGAATTTGAAAACTAATGGGGCTAAATATGAGGAAGAAGGGGGACCAGAAAAACAAAAATCTCCCCTTAATCACGTGGTAAGCGTATGGAATGGACTACATTAATATACTGTACATGATCTTTTATTACATTTTTTTTTTATTTTATGATTTATTTGTTTAATTGACGGTAGAGCCCCAGGGACTACCTTGGGGCTACTATAACAACAACTGGAGACTGTAGGTAAACTTAGAAACCTATCTTATCAAGAGTCGCAACTATTATACCGTAGGTTATGTTATAGTTAGCCTAGGACTCTCACCTCCCTCCTGTAGTCGTCTGGCATCCTCCCGGCGCCACTTGTATCTGGGCTTGGGTTTACCGCTGGCGCCACACCTCAGCGCCACCCGCTCCCCCTCGCTCACCTCGATGTCGCCGCTCGTGTTGGCGTCCAGGATCTTCGGGGGTACTGTGGGAGGAGAGAGGTACTGCGTTAGAGAAGGGGTGATGCATCTACTGGCGTATTCTCGTGTTACTCTAGGTAGAATCTCCAGTGTTGCTCATTTTAATACCTAGAAGACGCCTATATGTACTGACTCTCCCCTCAAAAATCTATGACTATGTGTGTGTGTGTGTGTGTGTGTGTGTGTTAGAGTGATGTTTCCGTTCTGAATACCAAGAAGACGCTTATATGTTATCACTCTCCCCACCAAACACAAATCTACGATGGTGTGTGAGTGGGGAGGGGAAAGAGGGGGGTGGTGGGGTACTGCGTTTAGAGAAGGGGTCATTCGTCTATTGGCGTATCCTAGTTTTTCTCTACGGTTGAATTACCTATACCTGTTTCTAATAATATGAATGCCAAGAAGACACCTATACTGTTTGTACGCTCTCCCCCCCAAGTTTATGTACGCCCTCCCCCCAAATTTATGTACGCCCTCCCCCCAAGTTTATGTACGCCCTCCCCCTAAATTTATGTACGCCCTCCCCCCAAGTTTATGTACGCCCTCCCCCCAAGTTTATGTACGCCCTCCCCCCAAGTTTATGTACGCCCTCCCCCCAAGTTTATGTACGCCCTCCCCCCCAAGTTTATGTACGCCCTCCCCCCCAAGTTTATGTACGCCCTCCCCCCAAGTTTATGTACGCCCTCCCCCCCAAGTTTATGTACGCCCTCCCCCCAAGTTTATGTACGCCCTCCCCCCAAGTTTATGTACGCCCTCCCCCCCAAGTTTATGTACGCCCTCCCCCCAAGTTTATGTACGCCCTCCCCCCCAGTTTATGTACGCCCTCCCCCCAAGTTTATTTGTATGGAGTTACATAGACTTTGTAGGTACTCAAGACTACACACACTATACATTAAGGGGAGATTTCCACTTGAGGGATTTTTTTTCTTGACTCCTTTCTCCCTCATATTTAGCCCCATTGCTATTCGAATGTTAAGACGTTCGCTCAATTATTTTGACGATTTTAAGAACTTTCGACACATTTCTGTCAATTTTAAGACCTTTCGTGCCATATAGGTGTCGATTTTATCCTGGCGAGCGATAGCGAGCCTGTAATTTAAGAGGAACCGGCTTTCAGCCGGGAAATTTTTCTACCGAAAAATTTACAAATTTATCTTGAGAGGGGCTCAAGGGGGTGTAATATTAAGCTTGATGGATATCTAGGGACCAAACTAAAAACCTCCCCTTAATCATAGGTAAGCCATAAATCGTAACCCCCTAACCTCGGTAACTCAAAAAGGGCTAGAGAAAAAAAAAATACTACAATCAAATCCTGAAACCCATCCCAAATTAGCTAAAATGTAAATGAAACGCGTGACTAGCGAAACAATTCAGTCAGATGAAACGCGTGACTAGCGAAACAATGCAGTCAGATGAAACGCGTGACTAGCGAAACAATTCAGTCAGATGAAACGCGTGACTAGCGAAACAATTCAGTCAGATGAAACGCGTGACTAGCGAAACAATTCAACAGATTGTTTAGTGTTCTACTGTATATTCATATCAAACGGATGTAATAGTATAATGCATGGCAATTATATATCGAATAATGGAGTAATGCTCTATACTTCATAAGTATGCTATAAATATCATGAACGATGAATGAAAAGCAAATATATATATAATTATAAATTGGGTAATGTTTCAATACATGTGCCGAGAAATGTGGGCATGGAGAACGCGGTGGAAGTGCTGAAAATGCGAAATTGTAATGCAGAATACTGGGCGTTTGTGAAGGCGCTTATTCGTATAGCCTACCCGGAGGAATATTCACTATACTCTGTGTCAGCAACTCGGTCAACATTATGTTCCACTTATATGGCAATAGTTCCAGCTGATTGGCTTGTGCGACTGTTATTATTAAAACCTTTGTTAAGGGGAGCCCACCTCGCTTTTTTTCCTTCTATTTATCTCCCTCTCTCTCTTTGGCTTGTATCCAATCGGCCCCGTTCAGCCTACTGTTTTAAGACGTTTACCCCCATCCAGGTGTCAATATTTTCCTGGCGAGCGGTAGCGAGCCAGCATATATATATATTTTTTGACAGCAAGCCAAATTTGTACATTTTTCGATATAGCAAAATTTCTCCGGCGAAGCCGGATTTCTCCATACAATGCTAGCTCGCTATCGCTCGCCAGGAAGAAATCGACACCTGGATGGGGATAAACGTCTGAAAACAGTTGGCTGAATGGGGCCGAATTGATACAAGCCAGAGAAAGAGAGAAAGATAGAAAAGCAGGTGACCCCCTCTTAGGAATAAATAATTACTACAACAAGAAGAGCCAATCAGCGGGAATTATTGACATATACTGGGACCGATATTTTGACCTAGATGTGTGTGAATTTGTGTTTTGTGTTTGTGTGTTCATTGTTTTGTGTTATGTTGTCCCTATTCTGGCTCTGTCCTAAGTCGGCCACCCCCATTTAAAAAAAAAAAAAAAAAAAAAGAAAAAAAGTGGGGATTGGACCTGAGTATATAGATAGATAGATAGCTATTTTGCCAAAGTCGCTGAAACAGAGTTATAGTCTATAAATCGCAAGCGGGTTAGAACGGTCGCACTCGTTAACGGCCACTACCAAAACGGCCACACTCCTCAACTTTCACAATCAAACTGGCCACACAACCAAAAAGGCCACACTCGCTAACGACATCAACCAAAAAAGCCACACTCATAAAAGGCCATAACCATGACACACTCATAAAATGGCCACACTCCTAAACGGCCTCAACCAAAACGGCCATATATATATATATATATATATATATATATATATAATATATATATATTAGTATAGCCAGGTAATAGATTCTCTTTTAAACAGACGAGGTTAAAGGCAACAGCAGTTTCAGCATTCAGTATTTTATTGTTACAGCTTTCAATAGTTCTAACAATTTTCCTCTGGGGTTCAGAGATGAGGTACAACAGGTTAGCAAAATTCATGGTGGATCCAACGTTTCACAAGTAAACTTCTTGCATCTTCAGGGAATGGGCAGGTAATGATTAGAATAATGAATGAATGAATGAATGAATATAGAAAAGGTGGGTGAGGGTGAAAGAAGGGAAGTTTTTATTGGTTAAGTAGGAGAGACAGTGATAATAGTGGGAGAAATAGGGTGTCGGGGCTTGACCCAACGTGCGTGAGTTGAATAATTGAGCTGGGGTTGAGTTGATTTAGTTGGAGAAGTTACTTTAATGAGATTCAGGATGGCTTGCGAAGAAGGGGGCAAGGGATGGGGAGCAAGTTAATTTTGGGTGGTATAAGATCGAAAGTGCTTGCATGTTTTGGGGTTGTATTTTTGGGTGGTAGTAATCGAAAATGGTATAAAAGGGGGAGGTAATTTTGGGTGGCATGGAGTCAAAAGGGGTACTGCTGGGGAAGTCTGTCAGTGGCAGAACCTGTAAGAAGGCTGTACTGTTATTATTATAGAAGTTACGTTAAAAGGTTGTTGTCTTGTACTTTGTCTGTGAAATTATACATTTTAATGGGAAGTGAAGCTAGGAATCTAGGTCAAGAGTGGTAGGGAGGCTGGACTGTGGACGAGCCGGCATGACCCACCTCCTCTACCAATCCTGATTTTAAGTGAATATTGGAATGGGTGCCTCTCTGTTGTTGGGGTGAAGGAGGTTTGACAAGGGGCGGGGGGGATATAAAATTCTGTTGAAAATTTGGATGAAGTTATCATGAAAGGTCTCAAGTTTTATAATTTGTTTTTCTGCTAATTGCTGCCAATAAGTATTTAGAGGGGGGATGTGGGCTAGATTGTGAAGATGTTGTGCCGTCTGGAACTCATACCACTGAGTCCCGAACATCCACCTCAGTGCTTTATTTTGTATTCTTTGATATTTTAGTTGGTTGGTAGGGGCCGAAAGTGAAATGCTGAGTGGGACGTAGCACAAAAGAGGTCTTATAAGTGCTTTGTATAAGTGAAGCTTGGTTTTTATTGAGGCATTTCTGAATCGATAGATGGTTTGTAGTGATTTAGATGCGATGGCAATGGAAGTTTGTGCTTGTTTGTGGAATAGGATGTTTTTGTCGAATGTGAGGCCGAGTACTTTGTTTGTGGGAGAGACATTTATTTGTGTGCGGTTAGGGACAGGTGCTCGGGAGTTCTGGAATAAGGGTCTTGGGCGGGGATGTCCTTTGGCAAAGTATGTGACGTGTGTTTTTTGAGGATGAGCCTGAATCCGCCATTTTTGCTCCCATTGTGCTACTTTGTCAAGTTCTCTTTGAGCTCTGTTTGTCAATGTGTCTATTGTGTCTGCTCTTATTATTTGCGTCACGTCGTCTGCGTACATTACTGTGAGAGAGTCATTGTGTGTGGGGTTGGGAAAGTCATTTGTGTATAGGATGTAGAGGGTAGGAGCGAGCACTGAGCCCTGAGGTACGCCTGCGTTTAGTGCAAATGAATCTGAATAAAGATTAGAAAACTTAATTTTGGCTGTTCTATTATCCAAAAAGTTGCAGAGAAGTTTCTGAGTAATTAATGGGAAGTTGAAATTTTCGCAGATTTTGTACTTCAAGCCTTCGTGCCACACTGTGTCAAAAGCTCGTTTTATGTCCTTTGTAATTAAGGCTGTCTTGTTTTTTCGTCTGGACTGTTTGTTTATGTGAAGGTAGTTTGTGATAATGTTTAGTGCTTCTTGTGTCGATCTGTGTTGTCTAAAACCAAATTGCATGTTCGTGAGGAGTCCTTCGTCTTCGAGAAATAGTCTAAGTCGGTGGTTTATGATGCGTTCTAGAGTCTTCCCAAGAGTCTCAAGTAGACTAATGGGTCTGTAGTTTAGTGGATTAGTCTTGTCTTGATTTTTCTTGGGTATGAGGATAATGGTCGCTGTCTTGAAGCAGACGGGAAAGTAGCCTGATGCCAGGATGGCGTTGTAGAGGCGAGTGAGTGCTGTTATGAAAGTGTTAGGTAGGTGCTTTACAAGGTGGTGATTAATACCTGTGGCACCAGGCGCCTTTCTCCGTGTTTTAGACAGTATGAATTTGACTTCGTCTGGCACAATGGGAGCAGTGAGTATGTTTTGAGGGTCAAGTGTGTTTAGGTTAATGTGTGTGTCATGGGAGATGTTGTCAGGGATGGTAGTGAGATGTTGTTCTATATTGCGGATGTGTTGTTCGGCAGGCCTTTCAATGGGGTGTGGGTGGTATACTTGTTGCCATGTCTGTTTAAATGTATCTGTGATAGCCCTAGGATCAGTAATTTTGTTGCCATTAACAGTGAGGGAGGATGTTCTGGGAGTGTTATTACCTTTTAAACGTTTTATATGTTGCCAGAATTCCCAGGGATTAGTTTTTCTGTTTTGTTCTGCTGAGTGTACTAGGTGAGTCCAGTGAGCGTCATGATCAGATTGCAGGCTGTTAAGGATGTGAGTTCTGAGGTTGGAGAGGTCGTAACGTACTCGGCCTGTTATGCGGTTGTGTTTGTTCTGTTCGAATCGACGACGATAGCACACTAGGAGTCGTTGTGTTCTGATGGAGGGTCTGAAAGTGTGTTTGATTTTGTATGTAGTTTTTGGGATGGTTGTGTTGGCTGCATTTATGATTTTGTTCTGTAGGTTCTCAATTTGTTGGTCTATGTGTGTGTAGTGTTGTCCCTCATAGTCGTGTATGTAGTTGTCTTCTGATAAAAAAATTTTGAATTCTTCCCAGTTTGCTTGTGAGTAGTTAAAATGAGATTGACATGGGACTTGAATTGGGTTTGAAGAAATTGACATGAAAACTGGGATGTGATCTGATCCTGAAAGTGGCCCTGGGGAAATATCATGATGGAATATATTAAAAGCTTGGTTTGAAAAAATTAAGTCAGGTTTACCATTACCGTTTGGTGTGAAAACTGTGTTGAAGTCTGGGCCTTGAAAAGTTAATCTTTTGTGGTTGTGTAGCGCTAATAGTTGAATTCCACGTTGATTAATGGTATTATGTTGGAAAGCTTGGTGTCTAGCGTTAAAGTCTGCAAGTATAAGTGTAGGTGCATTGTTATTGAATAAGGTATTTAAGTCTGTGTAAGGGATGTAGGTATATTTAAGTCTGTGTAAGGGATGTAGGTATTGGGTCTGACATATGTGGTGGCAACTATGAGGGGTCCAAGTGTTGTGTGTGTTTTAACTGCAAGGAAATGCTTGTATGTCCAGTCTGTGATGAATTCGTGTTGAATGGTGCTTTTTATCATGATTGCAACTCCATCGTTGGCATCGCCGTCGGTCTGTCGTGTTGTGTAACCAAAGAATCTAATTTTATGTGTGTTGTACGTACAGGTGCTGTTAATTAGTATTATGTCTGGGCCATTATCTAAAATTAATTGTGTGAGTAGGTGTCTGTTATTGTAGTAGTGTCTTATGTTGAATTGGATGACTCTTAACATGATGGGGTATCGTGAAGTGAGCTATGTGTGGGGAAGTGGGGGGATGGTGGGGCCCGGGTTGGAGAGGGAGAGGATGAGGAGCGGACTCCTCCAAAAGATGGAGATTTGGAGGTAGATTTGGTGTTTTTTCTTGGGGTTTCGACTTTACGTGACTTTGACCGAGAACGGTTTAATTCAGGGGAGGATATCTCAGCTGGACTGGTGGGTTTTCGTTTTAGAGGAGATTGGGGAGGAACGGTGGGCGTTTTTGGTGTAGGAGGGGGTGGGGGAGGCATGAAGGATGTTGGGGTAGTAAGGTTAGGAAGGTCAGGGTCAGATGCATTGAGAATTGGGTCAGTGACATTTGTGAGGGGGGGTGTTTGGGTAGGGGGATCTTGGGGTTCATTTTCAGTGGTGAGAGGGATTGACATTTCAGGGATTTCGTTGGCGCTTGGGGGTTGAGGAATAGGGGTAGTGGGGGATGAGTTGGAGGTAGAGGTTGAGGGTAGTGGAATAGGAAGAGGAGTGGCTGAGAGAGATGGATTGTGAGAGTTCTTGCTGTGCTGGAACCAAGACTCAGGGATCATGATGGCAGGGAGGTTGTGGGCAGTCAGGCCATCATTTAGAAGCTTGTTAAACTGTGGGGTGACTTTTTGGTTCGTGAGGTGGAGTGCAACATTAACAAGGACTGAAGTTTGGGCGAATATTTCGCGGTTGAACAATGGGCCGGGAGGATTGATGTTGGGTGGGGTAGGGGGGGAGGATTGATGTTGGGTGGGGTAGGGGGGGAGGATTGATGTTGGGTGGGGTAGGGGGGGAGGATTGATGTTGGGTGGGGTAGGGGGGGAGGATTGATGTTGGGTGGGGTAGGGGGGGAGGATTGATGTTGGGTGGGGTAGGGGGGGGGAGGATTGATGTTGGGTGGGGTAGGGGGGGAGGATTGATGTTGGGTGGGGTAGGGGGGGAGGATTGATGTTGGGTGGGGTAGGGGGGGAGGATTGATGTTGGGTGGGGTAGGGGGGGAGGATTGATGTTGGGTGGGGTAGGGGGGGGAGGATTGATGTTGGGTGGGGTAGGGGGGGAGGATTGATGTTGGGTGGGGTAGGGGGGGAGGATTGATGTTGGGTGGGGTAGGGGGGGAGGATTGATGTTGGGTGGGGTAGGGGGGGAGGATTGATGTTGGGTGGGGTAGGGGGGGGAGGATTGATGTTGGGTGGGGTAGGGGGGGAGGATTGATGTTGGGTGGGGTAGGGGGGGAGGATTGATGTTGGGTGGGGTAGGGGGGGAGGATTAATGTTGGGTGGGGTAGGGGGGGAGGATTGATGTTGGGTGGGGTAGGGGGGGAGGATTGATGTTGGGTGGGGTAGGGGGGGAGGATTGATGTTGGGTGGGGTAGGGGGGGAGGATTGATGTTGGGTGGGGTAGGGGGGGAGGATTGATGTTGGGTGGGGTAGGGGGGGAGGATTGATGTTGGGTGGGGTAGGGGGGGAGGATTGATGTTGGGTGGGGTAGGGGGGGAGGATTGATGTTGGGTGGGGTAGGGGGGGAGGATTGATGTTGGGTGGGGTAGGGGGGAGGATTGATGTTGGGTGGGGTAGGGGGGGAGGATTGATGTTGGGTGGGGTAGGGGGGGAGGATTGATGTTGGGTGGGGTAGGGGGGGAGGATTGATGTTGGGTGGGGTAGGGGGGGAGGATTGATGTTGGGTGGGGTAGGGGGGGAGGATTGATGTTGGGTGGGGTAGGGGGGGAGGATTGATGTTGGGTGGGGTAGGGGGGGAGGATTGATGTTGGGTGGGGTAGGGGGGGAGGATTGATGTTGGGTGGGGTAGGGGGGGAGGATTGAGGGATGTGTGAGGTGGTCGCTGAAGCATATGATGTGGCAGTGACTGGGTGGGATGAGAATAAAGGACGTGTTTGGTTGGGAGTGGTTGGAGTGGCCTTTGCATTTTTTCTAGTGTCTTTTAAGACATTGAGACGGAAGGGACATTCGGCACTGATTGCAATGTGAGGGCCATTGCAGTTTGAGCATTTCAGAGTGATTGAAGAGCAGGTGGTAAATGAGTGCCCTGACTCAGCACAACGAGAGCAAGTTACTGGGTTTTTTTTACATTGGGCTGTGGGATGTCCGTAAGCATAACAGTTATAGCACTGCCTGAGATTGATCCAGGACTCAGGGGTCAGAAAATCAGGCGGCAAAATCACATGAAATGCCTTGAGACCTGTTTTTAGAAGCTTACTGGCCTCCTGAGGGGAGGCACATCGAATTTTGAGGGCTTGACGTTGGGTTTTAAATACTTCACAGACAGTGATGGAGTTTTTCTTGGAAATTTCCCTGGCAATCTCATCTTCGTCTTTGTTGAAGATGTTCTTGTCAGGGTGCAGAATTTTGACTGTACAGGCAGCTTTAAGTTCTGGGGAGAGGACTAGTTCATAACCAGCAGATTGGAGTTTCTTTAGAGTGGCGGGGTTGAGATATGCATCAAGATCTTTTTGTGAAGCAAGTCTTATTTTGATTACATTGAGATTTTTGAAAACTCTGACTATTTGGGTTTGAGTGATACTAAATATGTGAGAGCCTGGGTCATCAGGGGGATCGTTAATGCATTTAAATTTAACATACAGTGCCATACTGAATCATTGGGAGAAACAAGTTTAATTGCTAACTATAAGAAAAGTGAAAATGAATGGGGAAAATAACAAGTTAGGGAGGTAGAGTTAATTGAACATTTTTATGGAGAATTTTAAAACTGTACCCAGGGGGCACCCCTATGGGATGTCCCCAGAAAAAACCTAACTCCTACCTATGTCCTTGGACTGTAGGCAAGCCTATGTCACCAGACCCTAACCTACTTGAAGTATAAACCCTACCCACTTGCCTCCTATAACCAGGGGCTAACCCCCCCCCCCCCCCCCCCTTCATGGCAATGCCTTCAGGGTTCGGCGTCGTACTACAAGTGGGCTTCTAATGGGCGGTAGTGGGTAATATTTAATAATTTAGAAAAGGAAAAGTAGTGGGAAAGGTTTTGGGGAAAAGATAAGAGTATAGGAAAGTAATGAGAATGGACAAGGATGATGATGAGATATGAGGTGTGATGCAGTGAGCTGATTGGCCGGGCGAGCGCAGATCGAGGTGTTGATTGGAGGAGGAGAGAACTGATGGAGGAAGCTATGGGGCTAGGTTTTTCCGGTCCTCAACTCGTCCATCTTCTTCTACTGCTGCTTGCAGATCTTCGATCTTCTTTCTTCTTTCTTCTTCCGCTTGTAGATGGGAAGGGGGGGGGGGGGGGCTACAGGCCTGTAAGAGAGACCAGAGCGTCACCAAGTACAACCTCGAAGTCGTCCTGCCTGATTAGAATAATGAATGAATGAATGAATGAATATAGAAAAGGTGGGTGAGGGTGAAAGAAGGGAAGTTTTTATTGGTTAAGTAGGAGAGACAGTGATAATAGTGGGAGAAATAGGGTGTCGGGGCTTGACCCAACGTGCGTGAGTTGAATAATTGAGCTGGGGTTGAGTTGATTTAGTTGGAGAAGTTACTTTAATGAGATTCAGGATGGCTTGCGAAAAAGGGGGCAAGGGATGGGGAGCAAGTTAATTTTGGGTGGTATAAGATCGAAAGTGCTTGCATGTTTTGGGGTTGTATTTTTGGGTGGTAGTAATTCGAAAATGGTATAAAATGGGGAGGTAATTTTGGGTGGCATGGAGTCAAAAGGGGTACTGCTGGGGAAGTTTGTCAGTGGCAGAACCTGTAAGAAGGCTGTACTGTTATTATTATAGAAGTTACGTTAAAAGGTTTTTGTCTTGTACTTTGTCTGTGAAATTATACATTTTAATGGGAAGTGAAGCTAGGAATTTAGGTCAAGAGTGGTAGGGAGGCTGGACTGTGGACGAGCCGGCATGACCCACCTCCTCTACCAATCCTGATTTTAAGTGAATATTGGAATGGGTGCCTCTCTGTTGTTGGGGTGAAGGAGGTTTGACAAGGGGCGGGGGGGATACAAAATTCTGTTGAAAATTTGGATGAAGTTATCATGAAAGGTCTCAAGTTTTATAATTTGTTTTTCTGCTAATTGCTGCCAATAAGTATTTAGAGGGGGGATGTGGGCTAGATTGTGAAGATGTTGTGCCGTCTGGAACTCATACCACTGAGTCCCGAACATCCACCTCAGTGCTTTATTTTGAATTCTTTGATATTTTAGTTGGTTGGTAGGGGCCGAAAGTGAAATGCTGAGTGGGACGTAGCACAAAAGAGGTCTTATAAGTGCTTTGTATAAGTGAAGCTTGGTTTTTATTGAGGCATTTCTGAATCGATAGATGGTTTGTAGTGATTTAGATGCGATGGCAATGGAGGTTTGTGCTTGTTTGTGGAATCGGATGTTTTTGTCGAATGTGAGGCCGAGTACTTTGTTTGTGGGAGAGACATTTATTTGTGTGCGGTTAGGGACAGGTGCTCGGGAGTTCTGGAATAAGGGTCTTGGGCGGGGATGTCCTTTGGCAAAGTATGTGACGTGTGTTTTTTGAGGATGAGCCTGAATCCGCCATTTTTGCTCCCATTGTGCTACTTTGTCAAGTTCTCTTTGAGCTCTGTTTGTCAATGTGTCTATTGTGCCTGCTCTTATTATTTGCGTCACGTCGTCTGCGTACATTACTGTG
The DNA here is from genome assembly GCA_037953745.1 of Lithodes maja. Classification (NCBI taxonomy): domain Eukaryota; kingdom Metazoa; phylum Arthropoda; class Malacostraca; order Decapoda; family Lithodidae; genus Lithodes; species Lithodes maja. Next base: position 31,922 of record JBAKBP010017594.1, read on the forward strand.
AGAGAGTCATTGTGTGTGGGGTTGGGAAAGTCATTTGTGTATAGGATGTAGAGGGTAGGAGCGAGCACTGAGCCCTGAGGTACGCCTGCGTTTAGTGCAAATGAATCTGAATAAAGATTAGAAAACTTAATTTTGGCTGTTCTATTATCCAAAAAGTTGCAGAGAAGTTTCTGAGTAATTAATGGGAAGTTGAAATTTTCGCAGATTTTGTACTTCAAGCCTTCGTGCCACACTGTGTCAAAAGCTCGTTTTATGTCCTTTGTAATTAAGGCTGTCTTGTTTTTTCGTCTGGACTGTTTGTTTATGTGAAGGTAGTTTGTGATAATGTTTAGTGCTTCTTGTGTCGATCTGTGTTGTCTAAAACCAAATTGCATGTTCGTGAGGAGTCCTTCGTCTTCGAGAAATAGTCTAAGTCGGTGGTTTATGATGCGTTCTAGAGTCTTCCCAAGAGTCTCAAGTAGACTAATGGGTCTGTAGTTTAGTGGATTAGTCTTGTCTTGGTTTTTCTTGGGTATGAGGATAATGGTCGCTGTCTTGAAGCAGACGGGAAAGTAGCCTGATGCCAGGATGGCGTTGTAGAGGCGAGTGAGTGCTGTTATGAAAGTGTTAGGTAGGTGCTTTACAAGGTGGTGATTAATACCCGTGGCACCAGGCGCCTTTCTCCGTGTTTTAGACAGTATGAATTTGACTTCGTCTGGCACAATGGGAGCAGTGAGTATGTTTTGAGGGTCAAGTGTGTTTAGGTTAATGTGTGTGTCATGGGAGATGTTGTCAGGGATGGTAGTGAGATGTTGTTCTATATTGCGGATGTGTTGTTCGGCAGGCCTTTCAATGGGGTGTGGGTGGTATACTTGTTGCCATGTCTGTTTAAATGTATCTGTGATAGCCCTAGGATCAGTAATTTTGTTGCCATTAACAGTGAGGGAGGATGTTCTGGGAGTGTTATTACCTTTTAAACGTTTTATATGTTGCCAGAATTCCCAGGGCTTAGTTTTTCTGTTTTGTTCTGCTGAGTGTACTAGGTGAGTCCAGTGAGCGTCATGATCAGATTGCAGGCTGTTAAGGATGTGAGTTCTGAGGTTGGAGAGGTCGTAACGTACTCGGCCTGTTATGCGGTTGTGTTTGTTCTGTTCGAATCGACGACGATAGCACACTAGGAGTCGTTGTGTTCTGATGGAGGGTCTGAAAGTGTGTTTGATTTTGTATGTAGTTTTTGGGATGGTTGTGTTGGCTGCATTTATGATTTTGTTCTGTAGGTTCTCAATTTGTTGGTCTATGTGTGTGTAGTGTTGTCCCTCATAGTCGTGTATGTAGTTGTCTTCTGATAAAATGTTTTTGAATTCTTCCCAGTTTGCTTGTGAGTAGTTAAAATGAGATTGACATGGGACTTGAATTGGGTTTGAAGAAATTGACATGAAAACTGGGATGTGATCTGATCCTGAAAGTGGCCCTGGGGAAATATCATGATGGAATATATTAAAAGCTTGGTTTGAAAAAATTAAGTCAGGTTTACCATTACCGTTTGGTGTGAAAACTGTGTTGAAGTCTGGGCCTTGAAAAGTTAATCTTTTGTGGTTGTGTAGCGCTAATAGTTGAATTCCACGTTGATTAATGGTATTATGTTGGAAAGCTTGGTGTCTAGCGTTAAAGTCTGCAAGTATAAGTGTAGGTGCATTGTTATTGAATAAGGTATTTAAGTCTGTGTAAGGGATGTAGGTATTGGGTCTGACATATGTGGTGGCAACTATGAGGGGTCCAAGTGTTGTGTGTGTTTTAACTGCAAGGAAATGCTTGTATGTCCAGTCTGTGATGAATTCGTGTTGAATGGTGCTTTTTATCATGATTGCAACTCCATCGTTGGCATCGCCGTCGGTCTGTCGTGTTGTGTAACCAAAGAATCTAATTTTATGTGTGTTGTACGTACAGGTGCTGTTAATTAGTATTATGTCTGGGTCATTATCTAAAATTAATTGTGTGAGTAGGTGTCTGTTATTGTAGTAGTGTCTTATGTTGAATTGGATGACTCTTAACATGATGGGGTATCGTGAAGTGAGCTATGTGTGGGGAAGTGGGGGGATGGTGGGGCCCGGGTTGGAGAGGGAGAGGATGAGGAGCGGACTCCTCCAAAAGATGGAGATTTGGAGGTAGATTTGTTGTTTTTTCTTGGGGTTTCGACTTTACGTGACTTTGACCGAGAACGGTTTAATTCAGGGGAGGATATCTCAGCTGGACTGGTGGGTTTTCGTTTTAGAGGAGATTGGGGAGGAACGGTGGGCGTTTTTGGTGTAGGAGGGGGTGGGGGAGGCATGAAGGATGTTGGGGTAGTAAGGTTAGGAAGGTCAGGGTCAGATGCATTGAGAATTGGGTCAGTGACATTTGTGAGGGGGAGGGTTTGGGTAGGGGGATCTTGGGGTTCATTTTCAGTGGTGAGAGGGATTGACATTTCAGGGATTTCGTTGGCGCTTGGGGGTTGAGGAATAGGGGTAGTGGGGGATGAGTTGGAGGTAGAGGTTGAGGGTAGTGGAATAGGAAGAGGAGTGGCTGAGAGAGATGGATTGTGAGAGTTCTTGCTGTGCTGGAACCAAGACTCAGGGATCATGATGGCAGGGAGGTTGTGGGCAGTCAGGCCATCATTTAGAAGCTTGTTAAACTGTGGGGTGACTTTTTGGTTCGTGAGGTGGAGTGCAACATTAACAAGAACTGAAGTTTGGGCGAATATTTCGCGGTTGAACAATGGGCCGGGAGGATTGATGTTGGGTGGGGTAGGGGGGGAGGATTGAGGGATGTGTGAGGTGGTCGCTGAAGCATATGATGTGGCAGTGACTGGGTGGGATGAGAATAAAGGACGTGTTTGGTTGGGAGTGGTTGGAGTGGCCTTTGCATTTTTTCTAGTGACTTTTAAGACATTGAGACGGAAGGGACATTCGGCACTGATTGCAATGTGAGGGCCATTGCAGTTTGAGCATTTCAGAGTGATTGAAGAGCAGGTGGTAAATGAGTGCCTGATTAGAATAAGGACAAAGCAACATATTTATACAAAATTCGAGGATCAAGAATAGGTAGGTGGGCGGAGCTACTGGGTGTGGGGTGGCTGTTCATTGGTGGAAGGCAGTCTATTCGCGAGACGGGCACTAAATCTTATCGGTGGTTGGTTGTTGGCTGTGGGTGGCTGTGATTGGTTGGTGTTGTCAGTTGTGTGCTGAGCGCGGAAAGGTAAGGGAGGGGGGCACAGGGCGAGAGGAACGAGGGCAGTATGCCTGTAGCGCTTGCCTGAAGGAAGAATTTGAAGGTCTTGTGTTTGGTTGTTGATGCTGGGGTTGAGCGTTTGGATATATAGAGCTTCTAAAATAGCTAGTCTTCTGGGGTCTGATTCTTTGTCGAGTATGGTAGTTTGTTTGTCTAGGTCGGCGCGAGTTAGGGCAAGATGGTGGGGGGCTTGATAGTGATCTTTTATAGCGCCAGATTGAAGGTGGAGGGTTAGTCGACGGGAAAGGCGAGTTTGTGTCATTCCAACATAGGATAGGGGTCCACAGTCCCCGGAGGTGCAAATATGCTGGTATATCACATGATCGTCTTTCGGTGGAAATGGGGCGGATACGGAGGACAAGGTTGGAGGTCTTAGGAGATTTGTAGTAAATAATGAGTTTTATTTTATTGTCAGGGTTGGTGGGGAGGACGTTTTTGTGAATTATTTCTTTCATAATGGATTCGTCTGTTGTGTGGTCGGAAGATATGTAGTTTCTGTAGAAAAATGTAATGTCATTGGCCGGGTTGGTGCTAGGGGGGTCTTGTTTGTACCATTTTTCTAGGTGGTGGTTGATGGCATTGGTGACGTCAGTGTTGGAATACCCATTGTTGACTAGGACCTAGGTGAGCCTTTCCATTGTTGACTAGGACCTAGGTGAGCCTTTCCAGTTCATTGTGTGTGTCATTCCAGGTGGTGCAATGGGTGAGGGCTCTCCTGACATAGGCGGCGATGGTGGACTGATGGTATCGTTTAGGGCATTCACTTTCCCCATTAAGACATTGGCCATTGTTAGTAGGTTTGGTGTACACTGTAGTTTTGAAGCCGTGGTCGTGGAGGGAGACAAGGAGGTCGAGGAAGGGTAGATGACCATCGGTGGTTTCTTCGTATGTGAAGTTGGGTCCGGAGGCGGCCATGAAGCGCTGCTGGAGGTCCCTGAGTTCGTCCAGGTCCTTCACCCGCACGAAGATATCATCGATGTACCTGCAGTAGACAGTGGGCCGGTGGGCAGCCAGGAGTTCCTCTTCGATAGTTCCCATGAAGAAATTGGCGAACAGGACCCCCAGGGGGCTTCCCATCGCTACACCGTCGATTTGCTGGTACATATTCCCGCGGGGGCAGAGGAAAGGGGACTCCTTGGTACATAGTTCCAAGAGCGTCTTCAGGGCCTTCTCCGGGATGTCCAGGGGAGGGGCGTATTAGGGCAGTGGTAAACTCGACGTAGGATAAAATCTATTGTCTTGTCAACGGGCACGTTGGTGAACAAACTCTCTACGTCGAGGGAGGCGATGATGTGGTCGTTAGCAGGGGGGGCATCTCGTAGAATTTCTAGGAAGTCATAAGCAGAGTTGAGGTTGTATTGCCGAGGAACAAAAGGGGTGAGGAGTTTGTTCAGGGCCTTGGCGGTCTGGTAGGTAGCAGTAGGGATCTGTGATATGATGGGGTGGAGGGGGTTCCCGGGTTTGTGGGTTTTTATAGTACCGTAAGCATAACCTGGGGTGAATTCGCCGATGAGTTTCTTCAGGTGTACGCCATCGGCTTTGGCGTTGATAGCAGTGATGGTGGTGTTGGCTTTCCTTTTTATTTCGTCAGTAGGGTTGCGAGTGATCCTTTTGAATTTGATAGCGAGTCTGTAATTTAAGGGGAACCGGCCTTCGGCCGGGAAATTTTTCTACCGAAAAATGTACAAATTTATCTTGAAAGGGAGTCTAGGGGGAGTCATTTTAAGCTTGATGGAGGTATAGGGAATCAACTAAAAACCTGTACGTACTTTGTTGTCATAAGGGGAGATGGGCCTTTTTTCTGGTTCCCTTTCTTCCTCATGCTTATCCGCATTCGTTTTTAGATTTTAAGAAGTTTACCCCCATTAGTTTGTCGATTTTAAGACGTTATGCCCTTTAAGACCTTTCGTGCAATTTAGGTGTCACTTGTTTTTGTTTTCCTGGCGAGCGAAAGCGAGCCTGTAATTTTAAGAGCAACCGGGATTTTTCTACTGAAAAATTTACAAATGTATCTTTTTACAGCTTGATGGAGGTCTAGCAAGGAAACTAAACAATGATATAAGGATAGACCAATAAGCCAATAAATACGCCCATCCCTCCTTAAGGGGAGGTTTTTAGTTAGTTCGCTAGACCTCCATCAAGCTTAACATTACAGCCCCTAGAACCCCTGTCAAGATAAATTTGTAAATTTTTCGGTAGAAAAATGTCTCGGCCGAAGGCCTGTTCCTCTTAAATTACAGGCTCGCTATCGCTCGCCAGGAAAAAATCGACACCTAAATGGCAGTCTTAAAATTGACAGAAATGGGGTGAAAGTTCTTGAAATCGCCAAACTAATTGGGCGAACGTCTTCAAATATCTAAAACAATGGGGCTAACCATGAGGGAGAAAGGGGTCAAGAAAGAAAAAATCCCTCAAGTGGAAATCTCCCCTTAATGTTAGCCAGCAAGCAATAAATCAAGGCATAATGGTTTTGAACTAGTTATCAAAGGTAGTTTTGAGCTTCGACTATGAGATGTATTTTGTATTCTGAAAAAAAGTACAATGAGCCCAAATGCAATGAAAAAATATGTTATCCTCACTGAAGTTATATATATATATATATATATATATATATATATATACCGGTATATATATACTGTATACTGTATATATTGCAATATTATGCGACATGTAACAGAGTGTATGCCAAATTTCACAGTTTGAACACTTTGGAACATGCAATTCGCAGTAACTCCAGTTCAGGTTGTGTTTATGATGATGTTAATGGACCGAACACGCTATATCTCTATATATTAACCCTTTCACGCATTTATGACGCAGAGGTTGCCAGATTAGCAATAAGACATAGCGTTCTCTCACTCTTGTAATTACCTCTCCAAAATTAGTTTTCTGCCCACAGCTAACTCAAAGACACCTGCAGAGGTTGAAGTGACTAAACTAAAGGTTTCTAAATACCCCTGATGGTAACAAAGGCTTTTAAAGTATCCCCAATGGGCTCAAAATCGCGTCATATGTCGGAGAGGGTTAACTTGTACCGTCTATATGTTATGTTTGTAAGTTGGCGTCCGTCTAGTCCGTATATAGTCATTGACAGTTACTTAGAACAATCTCGTAATATCACTAACCCACCAGTTAACTTTCAAACGAACCTAATTATTGAAAACAAAGAAATCAAGGAATACAAGCGGTACGCCCAGGATTCGAACCTAGGATATGCTCACAGTTAATCAAAGTCCAAACTTCCGAACAACAACAACAACAACAACAACAACAACAACAACAACAACAACAACAACAACAACAACAACAACAACAACAACAACAACAACAACAACAACAACAACAACAACAACAACAACAACAACAACAACAACAACAACAACAACAACAACAACAACAACAACAACAACAACAACAACAACAACAACAACAACAACAACAACAACAACAACAACAACAACAACAACAACTCTCCTACATTATACTCCCCGCTTTATACCACTATTTGGGACACAGTTGTTCCAGCCTTCTACCTAGCAACCGTTCAAAACTATTGGTTATACATATCTCATGAATAGAGGATGTTGTCGGGGGCGGTGGGGGAAAGAGGGTGGGGGGGGGGGGGACAGGTGGGAAGGTGAGCGATATATGTGTGATATATGTGTGTGTGTGTTGGTCTATTCATTAGTACTTTATATATTTATTAAGTTTTACTGTACCACAAATTATTATATACTCCTTTGGGATTCACATTAGTTAAAGGGAGGTTTTTAGTTGATTCCCTAGACTTCCATCAAACTTAAAATTACTCCCCCTAGACCCCCTTTCAAGATAAATTTATACATTTTTCGGTAGAAAAATGTCCCGGCCGAAGGCCGATTACCCTTAAATTACAGGCTCGCTATCGCTCGCCAGGAAAAAATCGACACCTAAATGGCACGAATGGTCTTAAAATTGACATAAATGGAGCGAGGGTTCTTAAAATCGCCAAACTAATGGGGCGAACGTCTGAAAATCTCAAAAGCAATAGGGCTAGACATGAGGGAGAAAGGGGTCAAGAAAAAAGTCCCTCAAGTGGAAATCCCCCCTTAAAGAATAACAGACCACCGTTTTACTTGCCAATTTGTTTATATATATATAGATAGATATGTGTCCGTCTACATATCTACCTCTCTCTATCTATCTATATCTCTCTCTCTTTCCCACACACACACACTACATATTCCTCCCAGCGTCACCTACCCTAACATAGCACCAATTAAGGCAGAAATCAAACTCCTTAACACCTCATCCATTTCCTTTTCTTTTTATTTTAACATAGAAACCAGGCAACACCTATATTAATTAACATGGCTACCACACTGTTCTGATATGCTGTGGTGGCTTTGTATTAACATTCACATCCTCATTATTATCATCATTTGTTATTTATTTATCATCGGAAGGGGGAAGGGGGGGGGGGGGGGGCTCGATTATAAGGTATTAGAGGGAAGGCAACAGTGCCAATACCAAGCCATTATTCAGTCGTTTAAGGGGGATGGGCGTATTTATTTGTTTATTTTTAATATTTTTATTATTTGATTAGTTTCCTCCCTTGACCTCCATCAAGTTTAATTCCCCATTGACCTTCCTTCAAGATATATTTGTACATTTTTCGGTAGAAAAATGTTCCGGCCGAAGGCCGGTTCCTCTTAAATTACAGGCTCGCTATCGCTCGCCAGGAAAAAATTGACACCTAAATGACACGAAAAGTCTTAATATTGACAAAGAAAATGGTGCGAAAGGTCTTACAATCGCCAAACTAATGAGCCGAACGTCATATAATCTGAAAACAAATGGGGCTAAACATGAGGGAGAAAGGGGGACCAGTAAAAGCAACTACCTCCCCCTAAAGAATGCGATGGAAGGGAACAGTGGGAATACTACCCCATTTTTCCCAGTCGTTTAAGGGGGTAGTACTCGCTTTTTCTGGACCCCCTTCTCCCTCATGTGTAGCATATTAGTTTTGATATTTAAAGACGTTATTTCCGTTAGTTTGACAATTTTGAGACCTTTCGCCCCATTTCTTTGTCAATATTAGGCTAAGACCTTTCGTGCTATTTATGTCTTGATTTGTTTACTGGCGAGCGATAACGAGTCTGTAATTTTAGAAGAAACAGGCTTTTGGCCGAGACATTTATCTTGAAAGGCGGTCTAAGGGGTCCTGTTTTAAGCTTGATTGAAGTCTAGCGAGGAAACTCAAAACTATATAAATTGATAAATACATAGACCAAAAATCAAGCACTACCCCTTTAACACCGACTGTGCCGGTGACGTCTTTTTAACTATATGAATCTGGCTACTATGAGACGGCTATATTCAGTTTACGAAGGGCCTCCAGCAATTAACAAGCTCTGAACTATCTCACGTAACTCTTTTAAACGACCACAGATTCTTCTTAAACTGCGCGAAATCGTCTAAATATACCAAGAGTAAAATTGAAAAAACGTCGTCGGTACAGAAGGGATTACCACCAAGTTCCTCTCACACACACACACACACACACACACACACACACACACACACACACACACACACACACACACACACACACACACACACACACACACACACACACACACACACACACACACACACACACACACACACACACACACACACACACACACACACACACACACACACACACACACACACACACACACACACACACACACGTTGTTGAGGTCAGAGAGTACTATATAATGTAACTAAGGGCTCTAAGGGGCGATGGTTCGTTTTTCTGGACCCTCTTCCCCCTCATGTTTAACCCCATTAGATTTGAGATTTTTATACCTTGATACCTTTCGCCCCATTTCTTTGTCAATTTTAAGACCTTTCGTGCCATTTAGGTGTCGATTTTTCCTGGCGAGCGATAGTGAGCCTGTAAATTTAGGGGGAATCGGCCTTTGGCCGGGACAATTTTCTACCGAAAAAAAATGTACACGTTTATCTTGAGAGGGGGTCTAGGGGGTGTAATTTTAAGCTTGACCACTTGCGAGTTTCAGACCATAAGGAAGTTGGAGCGTTAGGCATCGATATGTAACAGAATTACCAACTTAATTACGGTTGTAGTGCATCTATAAATCCATACAATCAGATTTACTATATTTTCTAACCATAAGATTACTACATCCATTATTACATTTCTGTTTGATATCGATGTCTGCGGCTCCAACTTCCTTGTAGCCTGAAACTCGCAAGTGGTCAATTGTGGCGAGTGTGTGTTTTTTTTTTTTTTTTTCTTCGTGTATGGCTTCCAAATTTAGCCCTTTGAACATGATGGCGCATTTTGACACTACTCTGGCTAGCATTAGGCGATTGTATGCAGTTGAGGAAGGATCTGTGGGGATGGTATGGGTAAAGACCATCTTAAGTAACCCTCTGACTTCCATATATCCTTCCTAAGCTGAACAAAATCGTCTAATAGTAGCCAGAACACAAGAAAGGCATGCGTAATCGGATCTTGAGAGGGTTAAGAGTAGCATTAGTATTATAGAGTATACGCATTGACTTAAGGGAAGGGTTTTTGGTTTGTTACCTAGACCTCCTTCAAGCTTAAAATTACACCCCCTTGACCCCCCTTTCTAGATAAATTTGTACATTTTTCGGTAGAAAAATTTCCCGGCCAAAGGCCGGTTCCTCTTAAATTACAGGGTAGCTATCGCTCGCCAGGAAAAAATCGTCACCTAAATGGCACGATAGTTCTTAAAATTAACAGAAATGGGGCGACAGTTCTTAACATTGCCAAACTAATGGAGGCGGAACGTCTTTAGAAAAAAACATGAGGGAGAAAGGTGTCCAGGAAAAATCCCTCAAGTGGAAATCTCCCCATAACATCAGCATATAAGTAACAAATAAATATAATAAGTTTGTTGATCATATTATGTCCCCCTTTTGTTAACCCTTTCTGTACCAACGACGTTTTTTAATATATTGTATTCTGGTTATATGTAGACGATTGTGTGCAGCTTAAGAAGGCTCTGTGGTAGTAGAAAGGATTGAGTGAGACCATCCAAGCTTGTTAATTGCTGGAGGCCTATTTTTAAGCTACATGCAATGATCTAATAGTAGCCAGAATAAAGCTAAAAGGACGACCAAGGTACTGAAAGGGTCCATTAACCCCTTGCGTGCCGGCAACGTCTTGTTCATTATATTTTAGTTGTGTTATAAAGATTTTGTGCAATATAAGAAGGATGTTTGGTAGTAAGAAGGGTTAAATGAGCTAGTTTGAAGCCTGTTAATTGCTGGAGGCCCATTATGAACTGAATGAAATCATCTAATAGTACCCATAATCAAGTTAAAGGGACGACACCGGTACTGAAGGGGTTAAGTCATCACTGGGTTAACATATATATATATATATATATATATATATATATATAATGGTTTATAGGCTATAGGTATATATATGGATAGAACATGAGCACGGTCGTATAGTTTGTATTATTTATTTATTCCAACATCTAACCTAACTACAGTGGGTGTAAACTCAGGCAGCCGAGTGTACCCGTTGATTAACCCCCCTCCGTACCGGCGACGCGTCTGTTAAATTGTACTCTACCTATATTTAGACGATTTTGGCCAGTTTAAAAAGGGCCTCCAGCAATAAATAGGCTTCGAACTATCTCAATTAAACCCTTTTAACTACCACAGATCCTTCTTAAGCTGCACAATATCGCTTAAATACAGCTAGAATATAGTATAGATTACATCGCCGGTACAGATGGGGTTAACCCATTCCGTAACGGCGACGCGTCTTTTTAATTGTACTCTAGCTATATTTAGACGATTTTGTGCAGTTTAAGAAGGATCTGTAGTAGTGAAAAAGGTTTAGTGAGATAGTTCGAAGTCTGTTAACTGTTAGAGAAGGTCATTTTGAAACTGAACAAAATCGTCTAATAGTATCCAGAATAAAGTTCGAAGGACGGCACCGGTACTGAAGGGGTTAAGTAGATTCGTAATAATATCTTTTTCCTCATGTTAGTTCTTCTTCGTCGTCGTCTTCTTCTTCTTCTTCTGTCATAGACTGTCTTCCTTTGCTTCGTTTTCTTTCAATGTTTATTTCCATTTTTATCAGTTGATCAATTAAAATTTAGCCGAATTTGAAAATAAAAAGTGTATTCATCACTGGTTCTTGCACATCTAGGTCCCATAGCAAACGGGACACAAAGAAAACGAGAGACAAAGAAAACGGGGTACACTCGGCTAGACTGAACTATCCTCATCTAAGTCCTATTTCCCCGTACGGTTTATGGCATTATTATGTTATTGTTATTATTGTTATTATTATATTCTTTAATGGTTCTAGCCTACCCTATCTACTTTCTCTGCCTTTACAGTAAGAAAATAAGGCCCCTTCGCATCGTTATACAGTATTTTTTGTTTTGAATTTGACTACGGCTTTCTACAACAAGTCTACGGTCTAAACACACATGTTTTCATTATATTATCCTGTGGTTATTCTTAATCATATTTATACTTTGGAATACTGGAGATAGATGGATTTTATATATATATATATATATATATATATATATATATATATATAGAGAGAGAGATAGATAGATAGAGAGAGAGAGAGAGAGAGAGAGAGAGAGAGAGAGATTGAGAGTGAGTTAATAAATAATGTTGAAATTAAAACAATAATTATTTACACGTGCCTCCTAGCCATTATTAGCCTTAGTAATATCAAATGTACAGTACCCACCGTATTAATTAATTAATGGAGTAAAAGGCGGCAATAAAACTGTCTATCACTTAAGGCGGGTCACCGGCTTTTTTTCTCTCTCTCCTGTTCTCTTTCTCTGGCTTGTATCCATTCGGCCCCATTTAGCCAACTGTTTTAAGACGTTTATCCCCATCCAGGTGTCGATTTCGTGAGCCAGCATTGTATGGAGAAATCCGGCTTCGCCGGAGACATTTTTCTATCGAAAAATGTACAAATTTAGCTTGCTGTCAAAACAAAAATATATATATGGTGGCTCGCTACCGCTCGCCAGGAATATATTAACACCTGGATGGGGGTAAACGTCTTAAAACATTAAGCTGAATGGGGCCGATTGGATACAAGCCAAAGAGAGAGGGAGAGAAAGAGAAAAGAAGCGAGGTGGGTCCCCTTAACCTACAAGTCCTTCCAGTATTAATTAACATCCGTATCCTTTGTTTATAACTACAGAATATGGGCAAGTTAATTTATGAACACAAAGTATAAGTCACCTTCTAAGTTAAGGGGAAGCTGGCCGTTTGTTTGCTCTATTAATTCATTCATATATTATTTTAGTTTCCTCCCTAGACCTCCATCAAGCTTAGAAAAACATCCCCTAGACCCTCCTTCAAGATAAATTTGTAAATTTTTCAGTAGAAAAATGTTAAAATTGCAGGCTCACCAGGAAATAATCGACACCTAAATGGCACGAAAGGTCTTAAAATTGACAACGAAAATGGGCGAAAGGTGTTAAAAGCGCCAAACTAATGGGCCGAACGTCTTATAATCTCAAAACTAGTGGGGCTAAACATTAGGGAGAAGGGGGTCCAGAAAAACGGTCTGCCTCCCCTTGATATATATACAAGTTCTTCCATTATGAATATCCGTGTAAAATATTATATGCAAATTAATTAATACAAAAAAATAAACAAACTAATATAAATTATCAATCCATTAATTTTTGTACATCCATATGCCACAACATATATGCAAATTAGTTAATACAACAGACTAAAATTCATCATGGCATTAAATGTTTATATGCTTGATAATACGAAATATATCCCAATTAATTACATTGATGAAACATACTGAACATCACCCTCTAAGTCATCATTACAATACATTTCTTAAACACTAAATAACACCGAATATATCCCAATCAATATAAACAAAGTAAAAATCGCTAGCTAGCTCATCATGGTATTACGCAGATCCCTCCTTGACTCAATGAAATCGTCTAGCAATAGCCAGAATAACTCAAAACACTTCATGATCCTCGAAAGCTCAAGAGTAAAGATGCACAAATCTCAAAATTACATGAATATATCTAGCGGATTTCCTGGCTCTGATGCACTCCTCTACTAAAATGGCACTTGCGACACCCCCGGCTTTTGAAAGGATCTCTTGAAGTCAAAAGGTTAAACCACTAGAACTTTGTCTCAGTAAAAAGAACAATAACGGCGAAACATCATACGTCAGGCAGCAGAGTGTAGCCAGCGAGCTCCACGATTGGCTGAAGTTCCTGGACCAATCACAAGAGGGCTTCCTGTTCCCACTCTTCACGGCGCCGTCAAAGAGGGAACATTTTCGCTTCCTTGCTTTTTATAACCACCATGTTGTACACCTGTAACTATATTTTGTAGGTTTTTCTGTAGGATATTTAAAGTTTCATTTACATTTACCATTTTTATAACATAAGAAACACGATAGTTCACAAATGTATGGAAGGCTTAAGTGGTATATATTCCTTGAAATACGTAAAGGATCACTTCACTAGGGAAACAAGATGGCGTTCACTGTAATGGAGTTGGACTGGACTCCCTACATACGGCTCCGACTATTTACATCTCCAGCCGCACGCCACTTTTGCCTCTCTCCCTCCCTCCCCCCTCCCCCCCCCCCTCTCTCTCTCTCACTGTTTATGCTATACGGGGGCATGTTTATCATCCCCTACGCCTCTTCCTTATTCTTCCTACCTCCTCCTCCTCCTCCTCCTCCTCCTCCTCTTACCCCTGAATTATTCCCCTCTTAGCTCTTCCTCCTCCCATTGTCCACCCTTCCTCTTCTCCTCTCCTACGTTGTCCTGTATTTCTTCTCTCTTCCTCCGCCCTCTACCGAAGCCAAAGGAGGGTTAGGCTTTCTTTGGCTTAGCTTTTATTTGGGTTAGCTTTTCTGTGGCTTAGGTTTCCTTTGGGTTAAGGGGGTAGTGCTTGGTTTTTGGTCTATATATATTTATTTATTTATTTATTTTTGGATTTCCTCGCTAGACCTCCATTAAGATTAGAAATACATCCCCTACGAGATTATTTTGTAAACAATTTTGGTAGAAAAATGTCACGGCCTAAGGCCGGTTCCTCCACAATTATAGGCACGCCATCGCCCTGCCAGGAAAAAAAATCGACACCTAAAGGGCACGAAAGGTCTTAAGATTGACAAAAAAATGGGTCGAAAAGTCTTAAATCGCCAAACTAACGGGGCGAACGTCTTAAAACCTGGAAACTAATGGGGGCTAAGCATGAGGAAGAAGGGAGGCTAGAAAAACGGTCCTCTCCCCCTAAGTTTACAGTAGTTAATATGCCTTCTGCCTGCTCTCTTCATTTATCGAATTACTCCTCTTCTGTTTTTCACCTATTCCAAAATTCTGCCTTATTTTATTTATTTTTTATTTTTTATTTTTTTATTTTTTTTTACAGGTTTAATTCTGATGTCAGTATGTATTTTTAGTACAGTATAGACCTACTATGTTTGACCCATACTGTACCAGCGACGTCCTCTTAATAACGTTATATTCTGGCAACGATTTGACGATTTCATTCAGCTATAGAAGGGGATCTGGGGTAGCTAAAAGGATCAATCAAGATAGTTTGTATAGTCTTATATGGGTTAGAGGTCCTTCCTAAACTAAATACAAATCTTCTAATAGTTGCCAGAATATAATTAAAAAGACGTCACCGGTACATCTTGGTTTAAGGGTGGTGACCTGCTTTTTGTTATTTCTGTCCTTTTCTCTCTTTCTCTGGCTTGTATCCATTCGGCCCCATTCAGCCAACTAGTTTAAGACGTTTATCCCCATCTAGGTGTCGATTTCTTCCTGGCGAGCGATAGCGAGCCAGCATTTTATGAAGAAATTATCGAAAAATTTACAAATTTAGCCTGCTGTCAAACAGAAATAAAAAATATGGTGGCTCGCTACCGCTCACCAGTAAAAAAATGATACCTGGATGGGGATAAACGTCTTAAACAGTAGGCTGAATGGGGCCAAATGGATACAAGCCAGAGAAAGATAGAAAAGGACAGAACCAAAACAGGTCACCCCCCCCCCCCCTTAATGTTGCTACTCGCGCCATATCGTATTATACAGTTTAGTTGTATATGCAGTGTATGTGTTCGTATGTGTTTGTATGTGTTTGTATGTGTTTGTATGTGTTTGTATGTGTTTGTATGTGTTTGTATGTGTTCGTATGTGTTTGTATGTGTTCGTATGTGTTTTAATATTTTGCAATAATTCCACACTCTGCTCGCCGTTGTTTCCACATAGCGATTTTGATAAGTTAATTTGACTGTATATTGTCTTTGTCCCAGTTTTGGTTTGTTTAGTTGGCAAGTTTTACATTTTAATTCTCATTTTTGCCTTCCGAATGTTGTATATACTTCCGAATGTTGTATATACTTCCGAATGTTGTATATACTTCCGAATGTTGTATATACTTCCGAATGTTGTATATACTTCCGAATGTTGTATATACTTCCCAATGTTGTATATACTTCCCAATGTTGTATATACTTCCCAATGTTGTATATACTTCCCAATGTTGTATATACTTCCGAATGTTGTATATACTTCCCAATGTTGTATATACTTCCCAATGTTGTATATACTTCCCAATGTTGTATATACTTCCCAATGTTGTATATACTTCCCAATGTTGTATATACTTCCGATTGTTGTATATACTTCCCAATGTTGTATATACTTCCCAATGTTGTATATACTTCCCAATGTTGTATATACTTCCGATTGTTGTATATACTTCCCAATGTTGTATATACTTCCAATGTTGTATATACTTCCCAATGTTGTATATACTTCCCAATGTTGTATATACTTCCCAATGTTGTATATACTTCCCAATGTTGTATATACTTCCGAATGTTGTATATACTTCCCAATGTTGTATATACTTCCCAATGTTGTATATACTTCCCAATGTTGTATATACTTCCCAATGTTGTATATACTTCCCAATGTTGTATATACTTCCCAATGTTGTATATACTTCCCAATGTTGTATATACTTCCGAATGTTGTATATACTTCCGAATGTTGTATATACTTCCCAATGTTGTATATACTTCCGAATGTTGTATATACTTCCGAATGTTGTATATACTTTCCATCCTACATCGTCTTCACATTTCACATTTTCCAATCTAATAGTATTTTCATTTTTGCTTTTGAAACACTTAACTATAAATCGATTGCTTAGTATAATTTTATATTTTGTTATATATTATTTACATTGGAATTTCTTGTATTTCTTTGATTGTTACACGTTTTCTGACTCAATATTAATTATTATTTTTTTATTATTTAGTAATTATATTATTTATTATGCCCTTTAATTTTGGACATAAGTTTTAATATTCTCTCTTTGCTCTCTCTCTCTCTCTCTCTCTC
>JBAKBP010017595.1:0-48592 GCA_037953745.1 Lithodes maja
GGGAGTTATCTAGTCTGGTCAACAATCAAACAAAGAAGAAAGTACTACAACACTAAAGAATAGTGTTGGCCGAAGCCGAAGTAATCCACCCTTGAACTAAGAACTTAAGAAGTCCTCCACCCTCTACTTCGGATCGGCACTATTACGTTACGTTAAACAATAGTCCTCGAGCATCAAGCAAGGAATCTTCTGATAAGTTAGATGCTTCTCGAATACTCATAAGAAGTAAGTATCGGATTTTGAACAGCAATTTAATGAATAACTCACTGGTAATTAAAGGCTTTAAATTGACATAAGAAGAATTATAAGAATAAACAATAGGATATGGCAAACATTAAGAAGAAGTACTCCGACAATGCACTGGCAATAGCCTACTAAGATTGTGCTCGTGGGCCACTAATCTCTGAAGTAGCTAAGCGTGCCACACATGAAACCAATAGTGCTTAAACAATAATATACATAAGGAGAAGCTTCAATACTATACTGTATCTGCTGGTCGAGCAAAGTCTAGCTGGGATATCTAAGGTTAAGAGACAATGGCTGAGCAAGCGGCTCGTAGCCTAGCGAGGTCCTTAAGACTGTGCGGCCAAATTACGGTAATTGACGGGATGCTCTCTTGAGAGATCCAGATCACTAGTATCTGGTTCTCTCCTGGCGATCCTCTCAAAGTCAAGCAAATGAGATAGCACAGTGTTGGGTGGCACAGGCAAAAGCCCTCACTCGCAACACAGTGCTAAACTCCCACGGTACACAATCAAAAAGACCCCCTAGGCTTCCCACGTCTCCGTTGCAATTGTGCTGGTTCAACCAACCTAGCACTCATAGGAAATCACAACTCGAGGAACCCTATCCCAGTCTAGCATTACCTAAACCAGCAGAAAACAGGAACATGAATAATAGTACACAGGGAAATACATATACGAGTGCAACAAACATCAATCAATCCTATTCTAGTTAACCCTTCCAAAAATAGGCTATCTAACAGGCACTTATCTCGTGAGAACTCAAGCGATAATACTTTGGCTGACTAAATCTGCACCAAAGGGGTCATTGGTTAAAAAGGGACGAGAAGAGAAGAAAATAGGCTGTTCAGAGAGTAGAGAAAGTTCACATCAGTCGGAAGAATATCGATAGTTGCAAGGGATATGAGAGGTCGCTTTGCCTGATGAGTTCTGAAGAATGGTGGCAAAAACCTCTCTTTTTATACTCGGCCCTCTAGCGGCATATCTCAAACTACTTAAGGACCGCCCACTGGCAATCATGACGTCATATACTCTCTCAATCTGGGATCGACAAAGAACTTCCCACGCGCTGAAAGGGAGGAAGGGAGGAAGGAGGAGGGAATTAGGCCTACCGGCCCGCGTGGCGTACTCACTGATCCCCGTTACGTAACTCTCTCTCTCATCATTGTATATAAGTCCCACACACAATACTTATATCTAATGATATAAAATAGAACTCGTTGACTTAGAAGAAAACAAAATACATAATGATAATACTTATAGTACAACGGTTCACATAAACTGAGTTAGGAAACTCTACACAGACTACAGCCAAAGTTCCTGCCCTGACGATCCTAGCGAGAGTGGGGCCTGACTGGGCGTTCTGTACAGCATGCTCATAATCGACATGCGTCACAATATATATATATATATATATATATATATATATATATATATATATAATGTGTATGTAGTAAAACTCGCTGGGAAAATTGAAACAATGGAACACCAAGCTTTCGTCTATTCTCTCAAGGCATCTTCAGGGTAATACAAGAAAACGGGGGGAGAGTGAGGCTTAAATACCCGTCCTAAATCATCTGTGAGTTGCTAACTAGCATAAAAATACAAAAAGTGTTGCCAGCCTACTGCTTGTTGCCATATTTTTAGGAACATACTTAATTTATATACAAAATATATGTACATATATACATTGAAATGTGCCTAACAATACAATCTAATCATATATACAATTTGATACCCATCAATGATACCCATCAATGAACCATCAAGTTCATTGATGGGTATCATTGATGGGTATCAAATTGTATATATGATTAGATTGTATTGTTAGGCATATTTCAATGTATATATGTACATATATTTTGTATATAAATTAAGTATGTTCCTAAAAATATGGCAACAAGCAGTAGGCTGGCAACACTTTTTGTATTTATATGCTAGTTAGCAACTCACAGATGATTTAGGACGGGTATTTAAGCCTCACTCTCCCCCTGTTTTCTTGTATTACCCTGAAGATGTCTTGAGAGAATAGACGAAAGCTTGGTGTTCCATTGTTTCAATTTTCCCAGCGAGTTTTACTACATAATTTGATCACACGTATTTGTGATTTTACCTCCATATATATATATATATATATATATATATATATATATATATATATATATATATATATATATATATAATATCTCTGCAAATGATTACATGGAGATATTACTTTCATCGCCTTTATTATATTATGTAAACTACTATTAATATGTTCTGAATACATATTACATCGAAATTATGAACAATATGCAAAGTCACAGCCTATGATTTGTATCCACTCTGTGATATTGAACTTGAACGTAAATTACATCAATGTGATTTATCAGTGAATGTTCTGTTTTCATCCTACTCAATAATAACTGTATAAGACTTCATTAACGTGAATTTAATGTTTTATAATTGTAAATGAAGAGACCAGAATGCGTGCAAAATATCATTTGTGAATGCACATCTTTATTAATACGTGTTGCTATAATACTACTGTAATATGGACATAATTATCACAGTGTATTTTTACGACACATATCAATTAATTGTTCATACCTAAACTAAACCAGCACCTTTCATGCCTGACCTAACTCAACCTGTACCCCTTATACCTGACCTAACTCAACCTGTACCCCTTATACCTGACCTAACTCAACCTGTACCCCTTATACCTGACCTAACTCAACCTTTACCCCTTATACCTGACCTAACTCAACCTGTACCCCTTATACCTGACCTAACTCAACCTGTACCCCTTATACCTGACCTAACTCAACCTGTACCCCTTATACCTGACCTGATGCAATGTAAAAACGTCTTACTTGGCAGCTTAAAAAAACAAAATGCTTCATATATAAAGATTTTTGTTTTTGTTATTTAACCTAACCGCCAATTCCTAATACATAAGCTATCAACATAATATCTGACTTGACTTAACCTGACTTGGCCTGACCTAATCTGGCCTGACCTGACCTCATGAGCGGAGTCAGCGAGGTGGTGTTACTAAACGCCTCCATCCTGCTTACTGAGGTCGTTAAGGTCCTGATGTGAATGATGGTGGAGGCGGTAGTAAGGTGGTGGTGGTGGTGGTGGTGGTGGTGGGTGTGGTGATAAGAGAAGGTGGTGTTGATAGTGGTGGGATGTGGGATAAGAGAGGGGTGTGTAGTGATGGTGGTATTTGTGGTGGTGATGGTGGATGTGGTGATAAGAGAAGGTGACGTAGTGATGGTGGTGGAGGTGGTGGTGATACGAGAGGGATGTAGGTAGGGGTAAATGTGTGGGTGGTGATTGTCTTGGTTTGTATAGTGGTGATAGTGCCATAACATAGTGGTAGAAACAAGATAAGCCAATGTGGTGGTGGTGGTAGCAGAAAGGTGGTGGTGGTGGTAAGATGTGTGTAGTGGTGGGGGAGAGATCTATGTAGTGGTGGTGGTAGATGCTTCTGGGAAAATCCGGTAGTAATGGTTGCTCTTGGTGATTATGGTGTTGGTGGTAATATATTTGGAGCAGTCCTACTGGTGTTTGTGCTGGGAGAGATAATGCTAAAATATCGGTGTCTTGATCGTGACGCTGATAGAGAAAGTGGACAATGGGGGGGGGGGGGGGGCACCTGTAATAATGGTGTAGATGCAAAAAAAAAAAAAAAAATAGACGAAGGTCAATTACCGTTAACAATGGGCGACCTCACACGGCGCCATTGTCCGCAATTTTTCGCTTGATTGATAGTTAGAATTGGGCCTTATTGGACACCACAAAACATCTTCCAAGGTCCCACCAATGTTCTCTCTCTTGATCTTGCATGACGTCATTGATCAACATTTATGTAAGCTTTTGAATGAACTTTACTAGTAAGTGTGCCCCATTTTAAGCCACTTATCACATGACTCTACCGCAAGATTCGTGTGTGTGAGCTCGCCAATTGATGTGAAGAGTACAGCCTAATATAGAGCTGATAATTATAGAGTAAATTTAATGCCGAATATGTTATCTATACGAGTATTTAAATACCGAATACGAAAGAAAACATTGGGTAGGTTAGGATTTTTAATTTAATTTGTCTCTGTTTTTCTTACATTAGATAAAATGTCAGGTGGGACTCTAGGCGGCTACGGAGTGATGTGAGGATACTTGAAGTTAGACAGTAACGGGAAGGTGAATATAAGGGTTTTGAGGGAGCCCACCTCGCTTTTTTTCTCTTTCTGTTCCTCTCTTTGGCTTGTATCAATTCGGCCCCATTTAGCCTACTGTTTTAAGACGTTTACTCCCATCCAGGTGTCAATATTTTCCTGGCGAGCGGAAGCGAGCCAGCATATATATATATTTTTTTTTTGACAGCAAGCTAAATTTGTAATTTTTTCGATAGAAAAATTTCTCCGACGAAGCCGGATGTCTCCATACAATGCTGGCTCGCTATCGCTCGCCAGGAAGAAATTGACACCTGGATGGGGATACACGTCTTAAGACAGTTGGCTGAATGGGGCCGAATGGATACAAGCCAGGGAAAGAGAGAAAAGGAGAGAAAGATAAAAAAAAAACGGTGACCCCCTTGAAATACCAGTGGCATGTTCCAGATGGTAAAATAACGACTTGGTGGGGTGATAAGTATTCTGTTAAGGGGAGGCAGACCGTTTGTTTGGTCTATTAATTCATGTATTCATAGAGTTTTGTTTGGTCTATTAATTCATGTATTCATAGAGTTTTTTAGTGTCCTCCCTAGACTTCCATCAAGCTTAAAAAATCACCCCCTAGACCCCCCTTCAAGATAAATGTGTACATTTTTCGGTAGAAAAATTTCCCGGCCGATGGCCGGTTCCTATTAAAATTGCAGGCTCGCTATCGCTCGCCAGGAAATAATCGACACCTAAATGGCACGAAAGGTCTTAAAATTGACAACGAAATGGGGCGAAAGGTTTTAAAATCGCCAAACTAATGGGCCGAACGTCTTATAATCTCAAAACTAGTGGGGCTAAACATTAGGGAGAAGGGGGTCCAGAAAAACGGTCTGCCTCCCGCTAAGGTAATGGGTGTCTTGGTGAACCGATAGTGATGTGGTGTTGTGGTGATAATGGAGAATGGTGGCCCAGGTGGATATTAGATTGGTTATACTAAAATGTCCTTTCATAATTAAAGTTTATTTTACTCAAGGCTTTACATTAGGTTTTTACTATGTGTTGATCTCGAAACGGTTTAAGGGGATATTTCCTTGTCTCTAGGGATTTTTTTCTTGACCCCTTTCTCCCTCATGTTTATCCCCATTGCTTTTGAGATTTTAAGATGTTCGCCCCATTAGTTTGGCGATTTTAATAACTTTCACCCCATTTATGTCACTTTTAAGACCTTTCGTGCCATTTAGGTGTCGATTTGTTCCTGGCGAGCGATAGCGAGCCTGTAATTTAAGAGGAACCGGCCTTCGGCTGGGACTTTTTTCGACCGAAAAATGTACAAATTTATTTTGAAAGGGAGTCTAGCGGGTGTAAATTTAAGCTTGATGAAAAAGTAGGGAACAAACTAAATACCTCCCCTTAAATAGCGTCACAGTCTACAACTATGGTATGCAGGGAATATCGGTGTGAGTATCCTAGGTTTGAGTCCTTGGATGACTACATGTATTCATTAGTTTCGTTGATTTCATTAATTAGGTTTATTTGTAAGTTAATTGGTGGGTTGGTGATGATATGAATACTAAAAACACAGCGGCAATCGCGTGGCAATTGATATAATACTGTAATTAAAGGAGTTAATGGAAGCCTGTCTCGACCACTCTCTGTCAGTCTATCAAACACACACACACACACACACACACACACACACACACACACACACACACACACACACACACACACACACACACACACACACATCACCACAAACCCACAAACCTAAACCAGGAAGCACTCATAGATTCCCTCCTCAAAGTCAAACCCACCGGTATTTACTCACATGCACATCTAGAAGCCAACACACATGTAATTATAAATTCCCTCCCTAAACTCAATTCACAAACCCAAACACTCAAAAATACCCTTATTAACGCAAACCCACACATAAATACCCTCCCGTAAAATCGAACCTAAAAACTTAAATGCTCAAACACGCGCTTCAAACATCAATAACGCATAAAGACCCTTCCAAAATTTAAGCCCACAACGCAAACCAACATACCTTCCCTAAACTCAAACTCACAGCCTCAAACTCAACAAACGCATGCTGAAACTAACAAGCACATTATTATAAATACCCTTCCTAAAGTATAACTCACAACTCAAAGCATACAGGCACACATAAATACCCTAAAGAAACTCAAACTCACAAACCCAAACTCACAAGCTGACATGAATACCCTCCCTAAGCTCGAGCCCACAGACTCAAGCCCACACACACCTCTCGCAAGCACTCCCTCGACTTACTGCATCATGCATACACCACGCACAAGTGATTCCTCAAACGCGCGCTAGAGAGGCCAGGCAATCTGTTCTCCTCAAAGCAGAAAGCAAGACAGAGCACTCGCCGGGACGTTGACATATTATGGCAAGCAGAGGCACGGCAAGACGAGGCAATAGAACAGAGTGAGAAATGGCAACGTTGAATGGGAATGGAAAAACAGCACGAAAAGGGTGTGGTGTGAGTGTGTGAATATTTATATTTGTCAGAGTATGTGAGAGAGAGAGAGAGAGAGAGAGAGAGAGAGAGAGAGAGAGAGAGAGAGAGAGAGAGAGAGAGAGAGAGAGAGAGATTGAGAGTGAGAGATTAAAATGGGAACATGTTGGGAAAACGAAAACAATATAGCAACGGCATTAACAATTAGTGTCAAAATTAGCTAATTAAGAAGTGCCAGTAAAAAGGGTGAACATGTGAGCGTGCAAGGAAAATGTATCACTGGAAGGGAATACAAATTACGGAGATGAGACAACAGTAAGCTACACCTGACAAATAGCTTAGGAACGTAATGAAGGAAGACATCAGGAGAGCTACTCGAATATTTGAAACAGGTGAGAAAAACATCTATTACAGATGTGCGTATATATTTCTAATTATCTTTGTTTAAACTTTTCATTTTATATTGTGTGGGTGTGTAAGTGTTTTCCTGGATACATAATGTATTTCTAAAATCCCCCATGTACGTTATATGTGTGTAGTATTGTGTGTTATTTCAAATTTGACTAGACAGCAAAATATTCAAACAAGAAAGTGGAGACTAAACACAAAAATGGTGTATCATGTGATTTTAGTCAAACCAAGTATCAAGAAGCTTGGTTAGGGATGATCCTTGGATGACCTCGCCCTAATCCAATGTACTGCTTAGTGATGATAGTTGGCCTGGATAGTGAAACAGAAGTCAAAATAACATTTAATCAGCACATATATGAATATTCAACTTGAGGGGCACTTGGTAGAGCACATACCTCCACATACACTGGCTGGTTCTTGAGCATTAACATCATATTAATCTGGGTTCCTGAATATGATCCGGATCGCCTCCTAAATTTAATAATGTCCTCCTTGGCGCATATATATCCTATCTGCCCACCAAATATTTTGTGAACATTTTGTGGATCGCCTCCTAAATGGAATCACTTCTACCTTAGTGCATATCCTATCTGTCTACCCGATATTGTTGAAATCTGTTCATAACTTTGTGAGATGTCTTGTTTACAGACAAACAAATGAAGGAGAAAACATAACTTCCGTTCAATTTCGTTGGCTGAGGTAAATGCGGTATATACAGAACATGAAGACACATTGCAAGCGAACGATGAAAATCAGCTAGACATAAAGGACATCTACCCCAAAGCCAAACCTGTTAAGGGAGCCCACCTCGCTGTTTTTCTCTTTCACTCCCTCTCACTTTGGCTTTTATCCATTCGGTCCCATTCAGCCTATTGTTTTAAGACGTTTACCCCAATCTAGGTGTCATTATTTTCCTTGCGAGCGGTAGCAAGCCAGCATATATATATATTTTACTTTTGACAGCAAGCTAAATTTGTAAATTTTTCGATAGAAAAATTTCTCCGGCAAAGCCGCATTTCTCCATATAATGCTGGCTCGCTATCGCTCGCCAGGAAGAAATCGACACCTGGATGGGGATAATCGTCTTAAAACAGTTGGCTGATTGGGGCCGAATGGATACAAGCCAGGGAAAGAGAGAAAAAGGAGAGAAAGATAACAAAAGGCCGGTGATCCCCCTTAACCCTAAGCCAGATGTATGATGCAAGGAAGCGTATACTGCATTTATCCTTGTCAGCAAACCATACCATAACACGAAGGCAAAGAGAGATAGCGCAAGAAGAGAGAGACAAAATGCTCATAGCATTTATTACAGCCAGACAAATATGAAAAGCTGAAACAAATATATATACAGGTATATACAGTACATAATTATACAAACGCCTAACAACAACACCGAACCATCAACCATAAGCCAGAAATATGACGCATGTAAACGTATATTGCATTTAACGTTGTCAGCTAAACGAAGCAATGGAGGAAGGCAATGAGAGACGGCACAAGAATAGCAATACAAAGAAATGAAATTGGCTGCGGATAAACAATATGCTTAATGTTATGGCAAGCACACCACATGACCAACACAAAATTAAATATACACATAACACATCCGTCAAACTGTTAAGTATATTGGACAAAAACAAAATACGTGTATTGCATTTATCATGGCCAGCTAAATGATAACACAGGAGAGCAATGCGAGACGGTACAAGAAGGCTAATAGGAACAGATGACAGGAGGGCAGGGATATAATGTGATTAAGGAGGATAACAGAACGTGAGGAGGGTGTAGTAAGGGAGGGGTAGACCGAAAAGAGATGATTGGATGAATGGGTGTTAGTGGTGGAGTAGAGGGGTATACAGTAAGTGACTGTAGGGGACATTGTAATGATAGCCAGGATAAACATGATACAGGTGCTTTGAGGTGTTTTTTCATACGTATTCAATACTAATACATAATCATAATAATCATTGTTGGTTAATTTTTCAGTTGCAGCCGTGAGGCTGAACATTCACATATTGTTATCTTAATCTAGGTACAATATACTACGTGCTACCCCTACGGTGGGCTCTCCGTAATAATATTATTGGCAGTAAGACTATACTATATACATCATTATCATGAGCAGCAGCCTCATGATCTACTGCAGGATCGGCCTATCCCCAAGGGGAAAGATGACGGCATCTGTGCCTCAGCACTATGGCTTAGTCCGTCTTGGGAAGGTTGTATGAATTGTGTGAAGTGCATGTTGAATGTTAATGTACCATTGGAGTGGCTGTCAATGTAAATTTAGTCTGTAACAAGTGCAATCAGCTCGACATGCTGATCAGGTGCGAGCATATACACGTGTTCATGCGTCACTGATCTACCGCACCTCAAATGTCTGCCAATGCAGCTAAAGGTATGGAAAGCCACGCCCCTAGGTCAATAAACCTTGGGTGCTCCAGCCGGGGAGCAAAGCCTTGGCCCTCTAGCACCGTTCAACCACACTCTGTATATATTACTACTACTAACACTAATAATAATGTATATAATAATGTGTTCTTCGGTATACACAAACACACACATAAATATATATATATGTGTGTGTGTGTGTGTGTGTGTGTGTGTGTGTGTGTGTGTGTGTGTGTGTGTGTGTGTGTGTGTGTGTGTGTGTGTGTGTGTGTGTGTGTGTGTGTGTGTGTGTGTGTGTGTGTCCTTGCATACATAATATATACATTATGCAAGAGCACGCATGTTGTGGTTTGCCAGACAACACAAAAATACAAATATTGGTGTGAAATAATGTTGATAACAAAAGTACTTTAAATAGGAAAACAAATTATATTAATTCACTTTATTACACGCGACATTAATGGACCGACACTTTTGTATGTATTAAATATGGTAACAAGAAAATCGGAAAGGAGAAAAGGCGAGTAAATTAATGGGATAAGGGAATAGACAACATTAAGAAAATGATTGAATACACATTGGAAAAGAGAGACAATATTACAAATGAAAACTAAAATATTAATGAGAGAGAGAGAGAGAGAGAGAGAGAGAGAGAGAGAGAGAGAGAGAGAGAGAGAGAGAGAGAGAGAGAGAGAGAGAGAGGTAAAACCATAAACGTAAAACACAAAATATATCATGCATATACCACTGGGATAACACAATTTAAAGACACCTACGAAGAGTATAGTAGTGAATTAGATCAAAATAGCTTCAGAGGGAGGTCGTTGCTTTTTCTGGCTCCCCTTCTCCCTCATGTTTAGCACAGTTGTTTTGAGATTTTAAGACGTTCTTTCCGTTAGTCTGGCGATTTTGAGACTTCCCCCAATTTTTTTGTCAATAGACCTTTCTTGTCATTTAGGTCTCGATTTTGTTTCCTGGCGAGCGATAGCGAGCCTGTAATTTTACCAAGGAAGCTCAACAATATATTAATATAATATATATATATATATATATATATATATATAAGAAAAAAACACTACCCCCCTAATGAAGAAGGAGCAAAAGGAACATGCAAGGGAATGAAGTAATCTATAAGTACACTGTAACTCATTATTTAATTGTATTCTGGCTGTATCTATGTTGTTGTATTTCGTTAGATAAAGGGGTTAGTAAGATTCAGAAGGTTAATTGTGAGAACCATCACTCCTTGGACTCCTGGAGACCTTTTTATAGGGGTAACTTTTTTTTTCTCCTTTTCTCTCTTTCTCTGGCTTGTATCCATTCGGCCCCATTCAGCTAACTGTTTTAAGATGGTTTATCCCCATCCAGGTATCGATATCTTCCTGGCGAGCGATAGCGAGCCAGCATTGTATGGAGAAATCCGGCTTTGCCGGAGACAAATTTAGCTTGCTCTCAAAACAAAGATATACATATGCTGGCTCGCTACCGCTCACCAGGAATACATTGACACCTGGATGGGGGTAAACGTCTTAAAACAGAAGGCTGAATGGGGCTGAATGGATACAAGCCAAAGAGAACGGGAGAAAAAGAGAAAAAAGGCGAGGTGGGCTCCCTTATAGATGATAAATATCATCACTTGTTGGCCACAATATAGATACAATTGCACCATAATATTGATAGAGTATATATTTATACCAGGAAATTCTAAACGAATACAAGATACTGTTGGAGTAAAACGGGAAATGCCGTGAATAAACGAACACAAAATTGATTACTCTAAAGAAAACGAAAAGGCAATGTTGAGTCTCAAGATAATAATGAACAACAAACACATATATGGGCGATGGGAGAGATAATAATGAACAACAAATACATATATGGGCGATGGGAGAGATAATTATGAACAACAAACACATATATGGGTGATGGGAGAGATAATAATGAACAACAAACCCATATATGGGCGATGGGAGAAATAATAATGAACAACAAATACATATATGGGCGATGGGAGAGATAATAATGAACAACAAACACATATATGGGTGATGGGAGAGATAATAATGAACAACAAACACATATATGGGCGATGGGAGAGATAATTATGAACAACAAACACATATATGGGCGATGGGAGAGATAATTATGAACAACAAACACATATATGGGCGATGGGAGAGATAATAATGAACAACAAACACATATATGGGCGATGGGAGAGATAATAATGAACAACAAACACATATATGGGCGATGGGAGAGATAATTATGAACAACAAACACATACAGTATATGGGCGATGGGAGAGATAATTATGAACAACAAACACATATATGGGCGATGGGAGAGATAATAATGAACAACAAACACATATATGGGCGATGGGAGAGATAATAATGAACAACAAACACATATATGGGCGATGGGAGAGATAATTATGAACAACAAACACATATATGGGCGATGGGAGAGATAATTATGAACAACAAACACATATATGGGCGATGGGAGAGATAATAATGAACAACAAACTCATATATGGGCGATGGGAGAGATAATAATGAACAACAAACACATATATGGGCGATGGGAGAGATAATAATGAACAACAAACACATATATGGGCGATGGGAGAGATAATAATGAACAACAAACTCATATATGGGCGATGGGAGAGATAAATATTTAGTAATGGAAAGTCATTATTGAACAGAATATTTCATCCTAAATCGAGGCGCATTGCTCGGGATTAAACATTTTACTAATTTAGAATAAGAAGGACTAGAATAAGTAACCAGCAATTGCTTTGGTTGACTGTTTAAGATGATGTACAAGGCAAATTACTCTGCTAAACTAATAGGATAATAACACAAATATTATATTTGCATCTATAAACTCCGTGAAAAAGGAAAATAAATATAAGATTTAAAGCATATATAAATGTATACTCCAATTTAGTGACTCAGAAATACAAACAGTATGTGAGTTTGTGATGTGGAAAAAGTTTGCAGAACATGATTACAGTGTATGTGTACATAATTATACAGTATATGCATATAATCACACCCGTCTTTAGCTGGTTATTCTGCTAAATATCGATATCTACATCTCCAATTTCCATATAGCTTGACACTCGCAAAAGGTCAATTACATAACAAAGAGGCTCAACAGAAAGAACGAGAAATGTTTAACAAAGCAATAAAGATACTGGATAAAGGCTAGAAGCTGGATATTTGATGAAGGAGAGGCAGGGAAGAAGAACGGTGATAAATGGTAACAAAACACAAATACATAAACAAAAGGTGAGGCTGAACATTGCGTAAATGGAAAATAATCTAAAATTATAATGTAGGTCAATTGTGAAATAAGGATGAATTAAGACATGGGGAAGAGAAGGATGGGCAAGGAACACGGTGCTGGAGGAAATTAATATGAAACGGAGAGGCATAAAAAGGATGATATGGGTAAGGGTATAAAGAAACAGGACGTGGAAGAGATAGAGCAGGAAATTAAAAATAGAGACAGGAGGGTAAGCAAACATAAATGAAGTAAAGTAAAGACGAGTTTGAACAGGGTAGAGAAGGTGGATACGCTGAAACTAAAAGGCTGAAAATAACGACACGGGAAATTCAAGTAAGCGAAAGAAGCAGCTAAGGAGGATGAGCGAGTAGAAAATTCGAAGGAAGAAAAGGAGGTGTAAATGGTTAAAATCAGGAAAACAAATCGACAACGAAGAAAATGACGAAATAAGTATAAAGAAAATGCGTGACTGTAGAACAAGGATGCGACAAAGACATAATAAAGGATGATAAATTAGGCAAACGGAAGAAGAGGATGGACAAGAAAAAAAAGAGTTAGTTGAAATACGAGGTTGAACAGGAGGAAGGAGGATGAGGTGAAAAAGAGGCAGTGAGAAAGGAAATCGAGTAGCTACGTTAAAGAAAGGAGAGAAAGGAATACAGAGGTATAATAAAGTACTTATAGTTCTAATGGCTTAAGCTTTCCAACCACTATAGTCCATTTATTATAATCAGGCTAGATATTGGTGTGGATATTTACAGCCCATTTGCTCTAGCCCTTATTATATCCAAAAGATTAATGGTCAATAAATCTGGCCTAATTATAATTAATAGGTTATAAATAGAGAAAAGGATAGTAAAGTAGACGGCTCCTCTCCACCCATCACTCCCTTCAGCTTCCGCTGGCGTGGAAACAGCTGGAAAGAACACCATGCAGTATGGAAAACTGACATGGAATTTCGGAAAGGAGAGGATGAAAATAAATTAATTTGTAATTTATGCTAAATTTACATCTACGCTCCTGGCAATAAAACCATGGTTTTGGCCATGGATAAACAAGTTTGGTAACGAATATTCGAGATGTTATGTACATTAGTTTGGAGGAGTGTGATCTGTGATCTTTCCTCGTTAATGAGTTATTCTGAAAGAAAAACATTAAATGAGGGTTAGTGGTCAAGTACTTGGCTAGATTGTTCTTGAAAGTCTGGTTTTTTCACGGTTTACAATGTGCAAGTTTAGGCAATGCAAGCCTAATAAACGTGAAATAGGAAAATATGCATGGTATAATAGACTGAAGCAAATGGAATTTCGGATAGGAAAGGATGAACAGAGATTAATTTGTAACTTATGCTTTTTCCACATTTACGTTCCTGGAAATAGAAACCTTGGCTTGGCCATGGGTAAAAATGCTTGGTTAAAAATGTTCGAATTATGCAGACATTTTATACAT
Source organism: Lithodes maja (assembly GCA_037953745.1). Lineage (NCBI taxonomy): Eukaryota > Metazoa > Arthropoda > Malacostraca > Decapoda > Lithodidae > Lithodes > Lithodes maja. The sequence continues at coordinate 14,424 of JBAKBP010017595.1, forward strand.
AAACAACATGGTTGGAAAAGTGTATAATTTCGATATAATGAAAGGAATTCCCTACAATCTTGCAACCATTGTTTTTGTTTAAGTTAAATCAACATTTAGGTTTGTTTAAACTTCGAATAGATATCTCAATCTGCGCTTTGGAAGGTTAAATATATTTAATTATCTTATATGATCCTCGTATGGTTTATTTCGCAATTTACAGTAGGTATATTTGTTGTGATTCTGCGTTCCACTTTCTCCAGTTTATCAATGTCTTATAATGTAGTAAGGTGACCCGACCTGCACACAACTTTCGAGATGGGAACGCAGAAGAGAGTTGCATAGAGACATTTTAACTGTTTTCTGATTTTAATTGATAAGTTCTTTCAATGAATACTACCAACTTCTTTGACGTTGTTCCTGCCCCGGTGCACTGTATGCTCGGCTTTAAGTCGGATGATATTGTCACTCCCAAATCCTTTTCTTTATCTGCAATCGAAAGTTGAGTAGTTTGTGTGAACATGTTTTCTAATGATGTGCACTTTTACACTTGTCAGTGTTGAAATTAATTTACATTTTGTTATGTTCAGCTAAAGTGTCGAGGTCACAATGTAATTCTTTCCAGTGTAAAGTTGTGGTTAACTTATTAAAGGAGGAGGATGAAGTTGGGGTAGGAAGAAGCGGAGGGTGAGTTAGAGTTGAACAAAGCGGGTATGAGAAGACAAAGTAAGAACAGGCGTAAGGGAAGGTAGAGACTGGATAAAGAGAAGCAAATCACAGAAGAGAAGAAATGAAAGAAGGACGACGAAGATGACTAGCATAAAGGGAGCTCACTTCGCTTTTTTCCCTTTCTCTCCCTCTCTCTTTGGCGTGTATCCATTCGGCCCCATTCAGCCTACTGTTTTAAGACGTTTACCCCCATCCAGGTGTCAATATTTTCCTGGCGAGCGGTAGCAAGCCAGCATATATATATTTTTTTTACAGCAAGCTAAATTTGTAAATTTTTCGATAGAAAAATTTCTCCGGCAAAGCCGGATTTCTCCATACAATGCTGGCTCGCTATCGCTCGCCAGGAAAATATCGACACCTGTATGGGGATAAACGCCTTAAAACAGTTGGCAGAATGGGGCCGAATGGATACAAACCAGGGAAAGAGAGAAAGGAAAGAGACAAAAACAGCCGGTGACCCCCCTTAAGATAAGGGGTGGGTGAGGGGGGTGGGGCGGGTAAACCAAAAGAAACGAGGAACAAAAATGACAAGTGATACAAGGGTCAGAAGAGACCGCTAGAACAAGTGATACAAGGGTCAGAAGAGACTGCTAGAACAAGTGATACAAGGGTCAGAAGAGAGACCGCTAGAACAAGTGATACAAGGGTCAGAAGAGACTGCTAGAACAAGTGATACAAGGGTCAGAAGAGACTGCTAGAACAAGTGATACAAGGGTCAGAAGAGACTGCTAGAACAAGTGATACAAGGGTCAGAAGAGACTGCTAGAACAAGTGATACAAGGGTCAGAAGAGACTGCTAGAACAAGTGATACAAGGGTCAGAAGAGACTGCTAGAACAAGTGATACAAGGGTCAGAAGAGACTGCTAGAACAAGTGATACAAGGGTCAGAAGAGACTGCTAGAACAAGTGATACAAGGGTCAGAAGAGACTGCTAGAACAAGTGATACAAGGGTCAGAAGAGACTGCTAGAACAAGTGATACAAGGGTCAGAAGAGACTGCTAGAACAAGTGATACAAGGGTCAGAAGAGACTGCTAGAACAAGTGATACAAGGGTCAGAAGAGACTGCTAGAACAAGTGATACAAGGGTCAGAAGAGACTGCTAGAACAAGTGATACAAGGGTCAGAAGAGACTGCTAGAACAAGTGATACAAGGATCAGAAGAGACTGCTAGAACAAGTGATACAAGGGTCAGAAGAGACTGCTAGAACAAGTGATACAAGGGTCAGAAGAGACTGCTAGAACAAGTGATACAAGGGTCAGAAGAGACTGCTAGAACAAGTGATACAAGGGTCAGAAGAGACTGCTAGAACAAGTGATACAAGGGTCAGAAGAGACTGCTAGAACAAGTGATACAAGGGTCAGAAGAGACTGCTAGAACAAGTGATACAAGGGTCAGAAGAGACTGCTAGAACAAGTGATACAAGGGTCAGAAGAGACTGCTAGAACAAGTGATACAAGGGTCAGAAGAGAGAGGGGAAGAGGAGAGAGAGAGAGCGATTTACATAGATACACTGATCCACACAGACCTTACGATCCCAGCGAGGTGGTCAGGACTTAATTCTAGTAGAGATAGCTAACCCAAGAATAAGGGACAGTGGAAGGAAAGGATCGCAAAGAAGAAGGGAGAGAGAGAGAGAGAGTAATTACTAGTCTTGATGAATTTACAAGCGTATCAACACAGCATAATAGGACATAATACATATTTCAGTCTATTGTATTTTCTGTTTCTTTTCTGCCCGATCTTTTTTGAGTTAATATCAAAACTACCTGCCTATCTATTCATCCATTTGTGTATATCTATCTATTTATCTGCCTATATATCTATCCCAATCCTTTTGTTTATGTAACTAGACACATTCAAAGGCACGTTTGATTGTCAGTTAATCTTCTCCTCGACATACCAGCTGTCACTTGAAGTTGAATGTTGGGTTTCAACATCGTCTCTCTCTCTCTCTCTCTCTCTCTCTCTCTCTCTCTCTCTCTCTCTCTCTCTCTCTCTCTCTCTCTCTCTCTCTCTCTCAACATAAATATATGAACATAAATTAAGCATGGGAATGTTTCACGATCTCATACTTTAAAGCGATGCAAGACTGCATGCCATCGAAAAAACGGCGTACAGTCCATAAGTGTAAGCCTAAATGGTGGAGTAAAGATCATTGAGACTGCTTGAATGCTAAAACGAAAGCTCATTATAGATTGAAATCCTCACAAAACGACGCTGAACGGGTGACATTTATAGAACTATGACACAAAGCCAAAACGTCAATTAAGACCTTGGAGTTACTTGTTGTGAATCAAAGTAAAACATACCCGAAACAATTGTATGTTTATATCAGAACGAAGAAAGTAGTTACTTCAACTATTGTACCGTTAGTCGATGCAAAAGGAGAATACACCAAAGACGAAGCACAAATGAGTAATGCCCTCAATACCTTCTTTGCATCAGTTATTACAACAGCAGACCTTAGTGATATCCCTACAGCATCACCATTTAAGAAAGATAATTCTGACGTTCTAAGCAATATCACATTACAGAGTGAGAAATATTGAAATGTTTTGACAAAATTAGGTAAATACATCGCTCGGACCTGATACAATCTTACCTAAAGTTCTAAAGGAAGCTTAGTATGAGCTCTCTAAACCACTGACATTGCTCTTCAATAAATCCTTGTAGTGTGGGACTATGTCTGCTCAGTGAAAGCTCGCCAACGTAACACTGATATTAATAAAAGGTAGCAAATCCTTACCTAGTAACTATCATCCAATTAGCTTAGCCTTAGTTTTATGTAAAATGCTAGAAACACTCATAAGAAAGAGACTCGTAAATCAATTAGATGAAAACAACATACATAAAGATACTCAACACGGCTTTTGTAACAAACGCTCCTGCTCAACAAATCACGTAGCCTTCTTCCACGATATCCTCAACCTATTTGATTAGAGTAAAGTTGGTGATATTATATACCTTGACTTTCAAAAGGCCTTTGACAAAGTTCCCCCACAAACGTTTATTGATAAAATTAAATGTGCATGGAATACAAGGCGGTGTGTTGAAATGGATAGAAAATTGGCTCAGCGACAGAAAGCAAAGAGTAGTCATGAACGGTAAAGCATCCAAATGGATCAATGTAAGTAGTGGGGTATCTCAGGGATCGGTACTGGGGCCAGTTCTCTTCCTAGTTTACATTGACGACATAGATGAGGGTCTCACCTGTACAATCTCAAAGTTTGCTGACGATACAAAAATAGCAAATACTGGTCTCTCACATGAACATGTTGAAGATCTGCAACATAATGTAGATAAGATGTCATGTTGGACTCACATTTGGGAAATGTGTTTCAACGCGGATGAATGTAGAGTACTCCATATCGGAAACCGAAATGAGAAAGCAAACAATTCAATGAATGGCAACCAGCTTATGAGTGTAGACAGATAAACTGATTTGGGAGTATCACTATCGAGTAACCTAAAACCCAGTCAAGCAATGTACAGAAGTTATAACCCCTTCTGTACCGTCTTTTACATTTATTCTGGCTATATGTTGACGATTGTGTGAGGTCTAAGAAGGATCTGTGGTAGTAAACATGGTAAATTGAGATAGTTCGAAGCCTGTTAATTGCTGGAGGCCCTTTTTAAACTGAATACAATTGTCTAATAGTAACTGAAATCAAATAATATATACGTCGCCGGTACAGAAGGGGCTAAGAAGGCAAACATAATAATTGTCTTTATAGGCAGGTAATTTGGGCATAAATCCAAAGATGTATGAAAGCTCTTTAAAATGTCCGCCCTCTTTTGGCATATTACGTTCAATCCTGGTGCCCTTACTATCATAAAGATATAGACAAGCTAGAACGAGTTCAACATAGAGTTACCAAAATGATACCTAGTCTAAAATACAAAATATACGAGGAGCGTCTTAGTTAATTACACCTATTTCCTTTAACCCAACGCAGATTAAGAGGCGACTTAATTTCAAGAGCTCAAAATCATCAAAGGCATCGGCAATATGAACTGTAATAAGTACTTCACTATCGACCAATCAAATTACATGCCGGGAAACGGTTGTAAATTATTGGTAAATGTTTTAACTCGCACTAGGCTAAGAATGTCTTCTTCAATCGAGTTGTCAACTTGTGGAATGGGCTTCCCCGAGATGTTATAAACTGCAGCACCGTTGATTATTTTAAACTTCGCCTAGACAAATACCTTGCCTTAAATCTGCGACAGGCTGCATATGTAGATTAATAACTTTTTTTTCCACTCATATCAGACAGGTTTACTACATTTATATATAATTAAGATGTTAGTCTCTTTTCCCCAGATACACGAAAGATCCCTTATAACTGCGTTATATTATTAACCCAACAGTCACCTACTAATGTCTCCTAATACTGCAACGGATATTAGTCCCAGGGCAGTACTTCTCTTTCCAATTTTCACTTACTCACTCTAAACCACTTTAAGGGCCTTAAGGGGTCGCTAGATCTGTTGTTGCTTTATTTCCAGTGTACTCCTTTGTACTGTATTTCTATCCATCTCAGTCTGTTTGCTTATCCAACTTGGTAACTCTATAAAAACACGTCGATTGTCAGGTAACCTCCTCCTCGACTCCCCCAACTGTCACTTGAGGTCGAGTGGCGAGTTTTACCTCCTCAGGTTTCAGACAGAGAGGAAAAAGAGAAGGGTGGCAAGAAGAACAAAAATGTGGATAGAGGAGAAGGAAAGGAGAAAAACAAGAGGGAAGGAGAAGACAAAGAAGGAGGAGGGGGAAGGGAGAGGGTAAAGACAGAGGAAAGGTAAAGAAAAAGGAGAACATTGGAGGAAAACAAGAAAACGGAAGAGGGGAAAAACGTACTGATGGGAAAGTAAGAAGGAAGGGAAAGACAAATGAGGACAGAAAGGGGGAAGCAAAAGTGAGATAGGTTTGGAGTAGAATAAGGAGAAGGGAAGAAGAGACAAGGTTGCACAAAGAAGAAGAATCCAAGGCGGGAAAGAAGGGGAGGGTAGAGGCTTCATATGATAGAAAACATAGAAGATAGATGAGAGATAATAGGAATACAATCAAATCTGTACACAAGGTACTTACAATGACAAACATACGCAGACGTACAGGAGGACACATTGAAAAATACCCAGACACTCATAAATGGCAGTTTGCCTTAAGTACTGTATATAGAACAGATAACAGCAATGAACAATAGCTTTCTCTCTACCAACTCTCCTACCCCTCCAAAAAATAAAAACAAAGTACAAAATAAATAAAAAAATAAAAACATAAAACATAACAAATACATTTTTGTTTAAAGTTGGGAGTAAATTTTTTTAGTAAAATAATAGGACGTGCAAACATATATCAATTGATGAACGTTGCACAGAAGGATATTAATACTGTTTACATTTCGATTAATTTGGGAATGATGATACTCATGGATGTCCAGAAAAACGCATTAATTAAGGGTGGACACGAGAGGGCGAAAGCAAAGAAAGAACAAAGTTAGGGAGAGAGGAAGCTATAAAATTCAGAAATAGGATTATCTTCTTTTAATATATATATATATATATATATATATATATATATATATATAATGGAGTAAGAATATATCTATATATGAAGAGAAATATGCACAAGTTGCCAATTAATGAGAGAGAGAACACTGTTAAACTATTACGTAAAACATATGTTAGTAAGGAGGAAAAAGGCGAATAGTATGACCTCCAGAGCAAGATATAATGTGTGGATTGAAAACAATATAGAACCTACAAAGGAGACAAATAAAAGTTTGTAGTTCAGTAGAGGAAAATTATAGGTTAAGAGGGAATATGTGACAACAACAATACACATGAACATTGGACGTAAACTAGTTAAAGAGTGGGAAGACAAGACAGTTTTGAAGTAGAAAATAAGAAGAGGTGTGGAGTAGAGAAAAAGTTTCAAGTAGGGGAGACGATAGTTTGTAAGGAAAGGGAAGGCGAGCAAGTTTTGAAGTAGGGAAAAAGAAGAAGGTGCGAAAGACATTGAAGAAAAAGTTTCGAAGTAGAGAAGACAACTGACGTGTAAGCGAACAAGTTTTGAAGTAGAGGAAAATAAGATGGTGCGAAAGACAAATAAGAACATTTTAAAGTAGGGAAGAACGTAAAGGGGTGAAGGAAAGAATACGTAACAGATAATATGGAGGAGGGAAACTTGAAGGGGAGTGAAAAAGAAGAGAAATGAGAAAGAAAGCAACTCATAATACGAACATATATATGATGAAGAGAGGAGAGAAAGTAAGGATTATGGAGAACTTGTTTGGGGAAAAATAAGGACAAACATGGACAAAATATATACTAAGCAAGCTAAATCAGAAGCGTAAGGAATGGAACTGAGAGGCAAATATAGACAACTAATGATGATAGATTTAGGAATGAGGTGTCAGAAATTAAAATGATGGATGTAAGAATTTAGGTGTTCTTTAGTTTTTGCTTTGACTAGCATTAAGCGATACTATGCATCTAAGGAAGATTATTAAACAATAAAGAGGTCTTGAGTACCAGTAACTGTTAATATTTAATGACCTGTATTATATTTTTGATTCAATTAATAGTATATGGTATTATTCAATTTATGAATGACTACCAATGACAAGGCGTTACAAGTTCAGATATATTTAATACATTTTAATACAGATAATATATAGAGAAGGATGAGAGCCAGACGCGTCTCTATGGTTGTATTTACTATATTTCGGACCTTCTTACTCCATCATCTGGCATACAGCATGTCCTCCTTACATGAATATTAATATTCTATCTTAATGACACCTCTAAAATTGACTGTGGAGCAGAATATTAGTTTATTCATTTGGCAAACAAGCTAAAAACATTTTTTTTTTTTTTTTTTTCTATATTCCAACTTACTTCCTCTCGGGCATAGGCTGAGAGCCTTAACATTCACCGCTTTACAATGAACAGTGAAGCCCGTGAGGTCTTGTTCCAGTCTAGGGAGTGAGACATGTGAAGCACGTAGAGTACAACGAGCACCTGCCATCTTGCCTTCACATGAGGCACGGTGCTCACTCATGGCCCGAAACGACCCCATCTCTGAAGCCACCTCGTTCCCGTGCTTCACTGTCTCAACCCCTACACTCGGACTCTCACACTTACACACACACAACGCCACCTGTTGAGCAGATAACTCACCAGGCATTGCACCCCTATAGCATATTTTGAATATGGGAATATTCATACAGTGCTATTTAATCAGGGAACAATGAGGGTATTTTATTGACGTTTCGGTGGGCTTGTGGTAATGCACTGATACTAGGTACAGCACAAATTCCATCGCAATAATATCTTCCCATTGATACATCGGGATTTGAACCCGGGACCTTTGGATTACCAGGCCAGTGGCAAGACCACTCCACCACACCTCTCATGAAATGCATGAAAATGCATTATGAACTCACCACCAATATCTCCATCTAACACTTGAGAATATGAAATTAACGCATAAAAATGCAATATGAATTCTATCTATCTATCTATCTATCTATATGCTCAGGCCCAATCCCCATTTTGGGGGTAGCCGACTCAAGACAGAGCAAGAACAGGGAAAACACAAAAACATCATAAAACAAAAAATAAACACAGATAAAAAACACAAACTCTCACACATCCAGGTCACCCAGGAGAAGACCCAGAGACCAGGGTTACCAAGGTCGCTCCAGCACTCCCCCGGCCCCTGACCACCCGGAGAGGTTCCGATCTCGGCAGGCAGACATGTAGCGGAGCCAAAGCCACAAGCCCTCCCACCACACTTCCAGGCACACCCTTCATATTAATCGTCTCCCCGGGCCAGGCGCCTGATGGACTATTATCTAGTCCAACTTGCGCCCGACCCCTTACTCCAAATGACCACGTGTTCACTCAACTATTCACAAGCATTCTCCATTCACTCTTGTCCACCACCACTTCCCCTGCCTGATCTATAGTCATTCCTCTATCATCCAAAGCCTTTCTTACACAGTCTCTCCATCTCAATGGGGGTCTTCCTGCCCTTCTATCTCCCCTTGTATCTGACTCGCATATTCTCTTTGTAAGCCTTTCATCTCCCATTCGTTCAACATGACCATACCAGCTCAGCACCCTTCTGTCCACTCTGGCTGACAAATGTTCCTGCTGCCCCACTCTCCTACGTATCTCTTCATTCCTCAATCTGTCTCTACGAGTAACTCCACACATACTCCTCAAGCAGCTCATCTCCATCACATCCAGCCCTCTTTTCTCCTTTTTCTTCAGAGCCCATGTCTCAGCCCCATACATCACTGTTGGCACAACAATTCCTTGATACAGTGCACTTTTTACTTTCACTCCGAGATTTCTCGTCTTCCACATACTTCCCATTGCTCCGAAAACCTTCCTTCCTTCACACACTCTCTGTTTTACCTCCACTTCCATACCTCCACTCCTGCTTATTGTTCCTCCTAGATATTTAATTATATGAAGGGTGTGCCTGGAAGTGTGGTGGGAGGGCTTGTGGCTTTGGCTCCGCTGCATGTCTGCCTGCCGAGATCGGAACCTCTCCGGGTGGTCAGGGGCCGGGGGAGTGCTGGAGCGACCTTGGTAACCCTGGTCTCTGGGTCTTCTCCTGGGTGACCTGGATGTGTGAGAGTTTGTGTTTTTTATCTGTGTTTATTTTTTATTTTTTATTTTTTTTTATGATGTTTTTGTGTTTTCCCTGTTCTTGCTCTGTCTTGAGTCGGCTACCCCCAAAATGGGGATTGGGCCTGAGCATATAGATAGAGATAGATAGATATTTAAAACACTCTACTTGTTCCAATATTTCCCCATCCAGCCTCACATCTAGATTCACCCTATGCTCTCCCCTATTACACACCATTACTTTACTTTTATTGACGTTCACCTTCAGTTTCCTCCTTCCACAAACCACACCAAACTCTTTGACTACCTGCTGCAGTTTCATAAGAACATAAGAACATAAGAACATAAGAAAATGGGAGTCTGCAGAAAGCCGATTGGCCTAAGCAAGGCAGATCCCTGTCCCACACAACCCCAATTACAAAGCCCAATTATAGGCTCAACACTCTAATACCCTGAGGATCATCTTACCAAAACGGTTAGAGATTAACGCAGGATTACGGGGGTCTGCAGAGCGCTGATTGGCCCAACCCTGCTGATCCCCCTTCACACCCAACCCTTCTCGTCCATATGCTTATCCAATTTTATCTTAAAGCTCCCTATCGTTTTTAATCCCACTATAGCACTTGGTAGTCCATTCCACCCATCTACAACTCTGTTACCAAACCAATATTTGCCTATATCTTTTCTGAAACGAAATTTATCTAATTTGAAACCATTGGTACGAGTTCTTTCGCTATCACTGAGCTTTAGTACATTTGTCATGTCCCCTTTGTTAATCCCACTAACCCACTTGAACACCTCTATCATATCCCCTCTAACTCTGCGTCTCTCTAACGAATGTAAGCCTAATTTCTTCAACCTTTCTTTATACGGAAGATTTCTAATATTATGGATCATTTTTGTCATTCTACGTTGTACTCTCTCCAATGAATCTATGTCCATTCTGTAATAAGGACACCAAAATTGAACAGCATAATCCATATGGGGTCTCACTCATGACAAGTAAAGTTTTAAGATAACATCAGCAGTTCTGTTACTCACACTCCTTGAGATGAACCCGAGAATCCTGTTTGCCTTGTTTCGAACGCTTATACACTGTTGTCTAGGCTTCAAATCATTGCTAACAAACACACCTAGATCTTTCTCACAATTCGAGTTTTCTAATTCCACATTAGCTAGTTTATATTTAACATTTGTATGCATCTTCCCTATCTTTAATACCTTGCATTTGTCAATGTTAAACTTCATCTGCCAATTTACTGACCATTCGTGTAAGGTATCTAGATCCCTTTGGAGGCACTCTATATCTCTATCTGAATCAATTGTTCTCCCCATTTTGGTATCGTCTGCAAATTTACTTATCCTACTAGTTATACCTAAATCAAGGTCATTTATGTATATAACAAACAACAGAGGACCTAATACAGATCCCTGGGGGACACCACTTTTGACTGCTCCCCATTCTGACTTCGTACCATTTATGCTGACTCTCTGCTTCCTACCAATTAGCCATGACCTAATCCATCCCAACAACGCCCCACCTATTCCATGCGCCTCAACCTTTCTCATCAATCTCTCATGGGGGACTCTGTCGAAAGCTTTACTGAAATCTAAATATATTATATCATATGACTTGTCATTATCTACTGCTTCATATACCTCTGAGAAAAAACTAAGCAAATTAGTAAGGCAAGAACGTCCCTGAGTGAATCCATGCTGAGAAGAATTTATTAAATTAAATGTATCTAAGTGGTTTCTAATTTTACTAGCAATAATTGACTCTAGTAGCTTTCCTATGATTGATGTAAGACTAATGGGACGGTAATTGGATGCTATTGATTTGTCACCTTTTTTGAAGATCGGAACTACGTTTGCAAGCTTCCAAGCTTCTGGAACTATACCTGTCTCCAATGACTTGTTAAATAAAAAATGTAATGGGTAACTTAACTCATCCCTACATTCTTGAGTTTCTCATCAGAATCCGCCACCAATGCTGTGTCATCAGCGAACAGCAACTGATTCAATTCAATTCAGCAATATGAATTCACCAGCAATATATTCGTCCTACACTTAAGACGGCATCTCACTACTAATTAATTCACAATATACTGTATATGCAACTATTTGTAAATGAAGTACAGAACCTGCAATATATATATGTACAGTACCGTATATACTATATATATATATATATATATATATATATATATATATATATATATACTGTATATATATACTGTATATGCAAACCTCATTACTGGAGAACGAAAATGATACAGTAAGATAACCCTGACAAGTAAAATAACTTCCCTAAGTCCAATGAGAGTTAAATTAAGTCCATTCACAGACAAATGAAATTTTAAATTAAATTCTGGATCAGGTCGACTGAGGCATACATATTGAAATTACCCACCCGTCCAAAATGAAAGACAAATCCAGGGCCACAAATTGAGTTAGCCTAGTATAAACACACTCTGGTTTCTTTTCTTCGCTAGCTTTATACAGTATGTTTACTGTTGCAATATTGTATGCAACTACTATACAATTCTTCTATAGTTGAACAATAATTGTCTTAAGCCGGGTATCACACGAGCACTTTTTCCCTCAACATTTATCCTCAACACTGGTCTGTCAGCTTATGAGGTCAACATTTTAAATATTTCGGTCACCTAAATTCATCTACCATCAGTCTAGTTTCCGATACCAGTGCAAATTATTCCACAAATGTTGCCAGAACATTTTTGATCATCGAATGTTGACTATAAAAGCTCTCGTGTGATACCGGCTACAGAAAAATCAAATAGCCTAGTTGAGTAATGATTGTGTTAGTGTTTTATATTCTACTGTTGCTGCTTTATAGTTTGGGGATCAGACATACTGTATATGGAATTAGGGAACTTACATTCTTATGCTAAATATAATCGTCTATAATTCTTGGGCATGGCAAATGGAAACTTCATGTATTGAGTTGGTTAAACGTATCCTAAATAGCCAGAACCTTATTCTTTGTTATCCATTTCAACATACGAGAACGCGTTTCTTAATATTTGTTGGCTACCATTAGACTGTTTTGTTAAGGGAACCCACCTGCTTTTTTTCTCAACTTTTTTTGTCTCTCTCTCTGGCTTGTATCCATTTAGCCCCATTCAGCACACTGTTTTAAGACGTTTAGCCCATCCAGGTGTCAACATTTTCCTGGTGAGCGGTAGCAAGCCAGCATATATATATTTTTGTTTTGACAGCAAGCTAAATTTGTACATTTTTCGATAGAAAAATGTCTCCGGTGAAGCCGGATTTCTCCATACAAATGCTGGCTCGCTATCGCACGCCAGGAAAAAATCGACACCTGAATGGGGATAAACGTCTTAAAACAGGTGGCTGAATGGGGCCGAATGGATACAAACCAGGGAAAGAGAGAAAAGTAGAGAAAGATAAAAAAAAAAGCAGGTGACCCCCCGTAAGCTTAGGAAGAAATGATAGTAGCTAGAGAGTTAAATCGTTTATAATTATATACTTATAATCCAATATAAAAAGACGTCACCGGTACAGCAAGAGTTAACATGCTAAGAGTAAGATGTAAATTATATAATATACTAAACTACTATAATAGCAGGTACGTAGATTGTTAAACTTATGGCAATGTTATTTGGCGAATACTTTAATTTGGCGTAGCTCCTTCCCGACTTTGGCGAATACTTTAATTTGGCGTAGCTCCTTCCCGACTTTGGCGAATACTTTAATTTGGCGTAGCTCCTTCCCGACTTTGGCGAATACTTTAATTTGGCGTAGCTCCTTCCCATCATGAACTATATTCCCGACTCTTTGCAAGATTGTAGTATGCGATGAAAACTACAATTAATCACTACATTTGAATTCCCCATTTCTAAGCAAATACATAGATTGGAAAATGTATTTTCCATTTATCCGTATACAATTAGCTCTGCAAAAGCTGCACATAATCATCTGCACTTAAGAATAAAAACAAATAATAATAATTCGTTAATTGTTATTATAAACCTCAATTTCCCATACTTCAGCAATTTTGGCTATTGGAAGACGAGCAAAGAAGGGATTATTTCTAACTGCCAGAGAAAAGTGAAGTAATGTTAAAAGTACAACGAATACAAAGTGCTATATTTTCAACAGAAATTGCAGTTTCTAGGCTATTTTGTATATCACGGAAGAAAAGGTAGTATTACCATTTGAGCTCAATAAGATCATCTTGCCTTGTATCAATTATTAAATATGACTGCTAAGATATATATATATATATATACATATATATATATATATATATATATTATAATCTGTGTACTTAGTATGCATGTACATATATACAGTATATGACATTAATTCTATCAGTACTATTATTACGAAACGGAACTTCCTATTGTGCCTAGTATTTTACACTCACAGATGCAGTCAGATACACATGTTTGTATAATGAAAACATAAAGAGGTCAGGCATTTTCATGAGAATCTGTACTAATGCAATTACTAGAAATTAGTTAACCCATTTAGGATACTTTTACCCTTTTCTTCCCTAAATTCTGGATATGATTAGACGAGTTTGTTTCAGTTTAGTAAGAACTTGAGGAAGCCAGAGGGTAAATTGAGATATAATTATATTTTCATATTCCCATGTGTCATTCGTATTCTGTATATAATCGTGTAATGATGGACTGAATATAATGTAAAATTTCGTCATCATACATTGTCAAGCTCCTCAGATGAGGAAAACCGTCAAATGTTAACAAAAGTGTTAAGTGTTAATTGCACTGTAAGGGATATTATAAAAAAAAGGGAAAGCGTGATATATAACCAGAAAAGTTGGTCGAGTACCTTGAGATGGTTAAATTAGGTAAACAGTCTTCCCTTCCTTCCATACCCCTTGTTTACGCTTCATGCTCAACGACTTGCTTTTTCTTACTTCTGTTCTTCATCATTATGTTAATATTAATACTTTAGGTGGTTATGCTACGACAGAACACTAACTTTAATGATTAAATGATGACTTACTTACCTTAAAATACATTGAAATCCAATAGATTATTAAAAGGACAAATTACATAATGGTGAAATCGCATAAGCCTATCATAATCCATTGAATAGGCATCGATATCCGTTTGATTTTTTTTTTTTCATATTTTACACATAATTCATCAACTGATGGCCACTCTCTACGCTGCACGGTTCCTGAAGCCTTCCTGTCACATTGCCTAACTCTAAGGTCCTTCAACAAGACCTTGTTCCATGTTTTCCTTGGTAGACCGAATGTCGTCCTTCCGACCATTTCTGCACTACCAAATTACTTCACTCAAACCCCCTCCTCCATTTTTTCCACATGGCCAAACCACCGCATATTGTCTGTACACATTACCTTCCTGATACATTCTATACCAAATCGCTTTCTCCGTTGTACTGTCGTTGTACTGTCGTTGTACTGTCGTTGTACTGTCGTTGTACTGTCGTTGTACTGTCGTTGTACTGTCGTTGCTCCCTCTTTCATGGTGGCATTGTGTTCTATATGGATGAGGGAGACAAACAGCAAAACTGCCTATCCATCTAACCATGCCCATTTCAATACGTTCATATCTCTGGGTGTTATCCTCTTCGGTAGTTCACGTTTCACTACCATAAAGCAGTACACTGTTCACATATGTGGCGTAAAGCTGCATAACATCATATCGAATTATATTACGTACCACTTACAATTAGAAAACCATTCAAGGTTGTAACATAGTGTAGCAAATAATGTGTGCACAATTATCGTGGATGGATATTTAGCTTCATTTCAGAAATGTTTGTGTTATCAGAGTACAACCTTCAAAATACAATTTATTTATCGACATAAAAATATTAAAAAAAAAACATCAATTATATACTGTAGTTGGCGGATTATCAACTAAACACAGAATTAATTTATACATTTGTTTAAATAGCCATGTACTGCCGAGTAAAACGTATGTATCATTAACCCTTAATTAGCGGCGCGCAACATAAGTCGAGTTAAATAAAGCTGGACTATGTGGCGGCGCTCGACATAGGTCGTGTGGCAATTTCAGCACGTAATGTTGGTGAGAGAGAGAGACAAGTGGTGGCAGGAGAGTAGCGAGCGTATGACTGCTCCCGACCACCGCGGCGAACCTACTGACACGAATCCCACCTCCTCCCTCCCTCTCTCACTCGCTATATACGGAATTGTATGGGGAAAGTGCCTAATTACATGCTTTTTGCACTCGCGTTGCACGGTTTTTGCAAGAAAACTAGCCATCATAAAAGGATCGTTATGGTGTCATTCGAAAGCTCTGTTTATGCCCTTTCAGGGATAGATACTTGTTTTACGTTCTGGGTCTTATATAGGCATGAAAATGATCACGTAAACAGCCCTATTTTGGCTAAAAACACCCCGCTGGTGGCTACATATTATAAACCGCATAGGCCGCTCTTTAACTCCTTCAGACTCATATGACGCAGAGGTTGCCAGATTAGCAATAAGAAATAGAGTTCTCTCACTCTTATAATTACCTCTCCAAAATTCGTTTTCTGCCCACAGCTTACTCAAAGACAACTGCATAGGTTGAAGTAACTAAACTAAAGGTTTCTAAATACCCCTGATGGTAACAAAGACTTTAAAGTATCCCCAATAGGCTCAAAATTGCGTCATATGTCGGAGAGGGTTAAGTGTTAATTATTAAATAGGTTAACAGATCGCGCAGTCATCTGCAAGATATAAATATCCTATATGTTAAATATATGAATAAAGTCAATTAGGCTACTCAGATACTTCTTGATCGTTGTGAGTGTGGTTATTAGTTGCAAATTTATACTGCCTAGTCGTTTCAGTTTCAGGCCTATTCCAGCTACCTCCAAATGAGTGTATTAAGCTTAGGTAGAATATATTGGGAATACAAGATTGGACACGAAGAAACTATATAATTATATATTCCTTCAACTGACAATCTAATTATAAATATACCAGTACACTATTTTATTCAGCATGTGAAGTACGGTATATATTTTAAGCAGAACACAGGCGACTAATAGAAAACCTAGGTATACTGGTCGGCATTAACACCAACATATATATATATATATATATATATATGTATATATATGCAATGGAATACTTGTTCGCTACCTATCAATGTTTTCGTTAAATTTGAGATTATTCAATAATGTTATTGTTACCAGCAAGATATTATTATTACCTTGGGCTGGAAAATGCAGACCACATAACGAACATAATTATTATTGTAGATACACGACAATTTTTGGCTCATCTGGAAGCTACTGATAGGGTCCAAGTTGAGTTGAAACTGTCGTGTCTCAAAAATTAAATATATTTTCGATATGTGGGTTTGGTTTTACATTCATGGGCTTCAACACATACATTTTCTCCCATATTATAAAATATGAAACCAGAACAAATGTGATACTTGATGCATCATATTCTGTACTTAATGTCGGTGGAGACAGGAGAATAATGCTACAAAGTCAGCCTCCCATTAAATGACAGGAAATCGCGAACAAAGTTGCAAACAGTTTTCAGAATTTATATTGTACAGGGATGCAGATTGATAAAAGCTCGGACGCAATATTACTATAGCCACTGATTGTTTTTTTTTTATATTTCATTGTAATCCTGTTGGCAGGCTCGATAGATTGTAATATATCACCGTATTATTAATATGCTCTAATATATAATATATATATATATATATATATATATATATATATATATATATATATATATATATATATATATTTCATCCCTTGTCTGCTCTTATTTCTTCATACCCTCTGCTTTGACCATTTATTCAATTTCCCCCTCTTATGCTTTATATGCACCTGCCTTACACTAGTTCATATGTAGGCTAGATCTTGTATACACCCGCTCATCCTGCTTTAATTATATTTCTTGAATACTGTGGAGTGAATGGGGTGTGGAGTATTGACTTAGATTTGTTTATGGAAGTGTGGCGGATAGGGAGAGGGAAGGCAAGCTTAACAAATAATTTCGGATACCATATAAGTATACAATTTGTAGTAATGCTTCCAGAAAATATGCAATAGTAATGCCCAGAGATCCCGGTACAATAGTTTGGGCCCATTAAGCCGAAACTCTTCTTATGGATCTGAAACAATGAATCTTGGAGAACCGATGGTAATGTTAAAATTATTTACAAATAAATATTGTTCCCAATAGATGTGATCAACACAGAAGACAGAATGAGGTGTTGATATAGATTAGGAAGGCTAAGCATGTGGTGTGGGGTGAACTGAATTAGGCAGGAGATGAGTTATTAGGAGAGGCAAATTGCAATTAAGGCGTACGAGAAGAGAAGAGGTAAACTGAGAATAAGATAGAACATGTTAGACAAGTTGAGGATGAGGCGTAGGAAGATTAGAGACAGATTGACAATTAGGTGAACAAAGAGACTAGACATGTTATTAATGGAGCACAAGAAGAGGAACAATAAGCTAACAGTGGGGTAGTATGAGGGGTAAGTCCATTTACGAGTGAGATGTAGAGAGGGGAAAGGTAGGCTTAGAATGAGGTGGCAAAAAGGGTTGGGAATATGGTGGAGGGAGACGAGATGTAAGTTGAGTAATAGGAGAAGAATGACAACATGTGAATAATGTGGATGTCTTGAGGAGATACGGGTTGTGAATTAAATATAAGGAAAGGTAAGGACAAAGTATACATGATAATTGATGCGACATTAGATGGTGATGCTGAATTTTGTTTAAGGGGAGATCTCCACTCGAGGGATTTTTTTCTTGACCCCTTTCTCCCTCATGTCTAGCCCCATTGCTTTTGATATTATAAAACGTTTGCCCCATTTGTTTAGCGATTTTAAGAACTTTCACCCCATATTAAGACCTTTCGTGCCATTCAGGTGTCCATTTTATCCTGGCGAGCAATAGCGAGCCTGTAATTTAAGAGGAACCGGCCTTCGGCCGGGACATTTTTCTACCGAAAAATGTACAAATTTATCTTGAAAGGGACTCAAGGGGGTGTAATTTTAAGCTTGATGGAGGTCTAGAGAACCAACTAAAAACCTCCCCTTAAGTATTCGGTTGTACGGGGGCGGTTTTAAGTATTCGGTTGTACGGGGGAGGTTTTAAGTATTCGGCTGTACGGGGGCGGTTTTAAGTATTCGGTTGTACGGGGGCGGTTTTATCAAGGTTTCCTGTTTAGAGATGTTGACTTCTGTTAATACATACACATATATATATATATATATATATATATATACTGATATGCAAATAGGCAAATAAATACGGATAGATAGCCAGTGTGGTAACTTCCATATTTTCAAGTGGTTTCTACGTTAATATATATACATTCATCGTTAATATATATACATTCATCGTTAATATATATACATTCATCTGCCCATTTATCTGTTTACACTCGTTAACCGTATCTTCATCTACCAGTGATCTTCTGTTAATTCACGACGTGTTTCATCTTCATTCCACATTTTACTAAACACACTTCCACTCCCATTATCCTGTAGTCGTTTTGCTTTGTATTATTTGTACATGCTCTGCTTCGTATTATAGTATTTTTATAACAATAACTATTAGCTTAGTTGCAATATTATACTTGTTTGCAACATTTATTTAACATTATATAAACTTTAAAGGGGACAAAACACGAAGTACACAACTAGGTGAACGGGTGATTAAATTCATATTTTTTCACCAATCAACTTTACTTCTAAACTCAATTAATGAAATCAACAAATACATGTGGCACTCCAAGAACTCGAACCTAGGATACTCACACCGAAATTCCGCGCATTTGTGCATTACGCTATCAAGACAGTTAAATAATTATGCACAAACCTACGATTTATTATGCAGTTTCGAATCCTGCATATTAATCTAAGCATGTACATACATTCCGTCTGTGCTATGGTAGCCTAATGTATAGACGAATGGAACGAGTAATTAATGGGGCACTTAACCCTCGGGAAGGCCTCGCTATAAATTGCTCCTGAACCCGAATTCATTCATATTTTTTCACCAATCAACTTTACTTGTAAACTCGATTAATGAAATCAACAAATGCATGTGGCACTCCAAGGACTCGAACATAGGATACTTACACCGAAATTCGGCGCATTGATGCATTACGCTATAAAAACTGTTAAAGAATTATGCAAAGGCCTACGATATATTATGCAGTTTCGAATCATGCATATTAATCTGAGCATATACATATATTCCAACTGCGCTATGGTAGCCTAATGTAAAGACAAATGGAACGAGTAATTAATGGGGCACTTAACCCTCGGCAAGGCCTCGCTATAAATTGCTCCTGAACCTGAATGAATTCATATTTTGTCACCAACCAACTTTACTTCTAAACTCAATTAATGAAATCAACATGTGGTACTCCAAGGACTCAAACCTAGGATACTCACATCGAAATCCGGCGCATTTATGCATCACGCTATCAAGAGTTAAATCATTATGCACAAGCCTGCGATTTATTATGCAGTTTCGAATCCTGCAATGAGCATAGTAATATGTTGAACACTTTCTCCTCATAGCTGTATTTGGGCTATTGCAATTGGATTTACTATCTTGAATTTATGCTCCAAATATTGCTCTGAGATTATATTTCTTTGTACGTGAAAGATCTCATTCACTTGGTATTTTTCCCACTCTTCCAGCCTACAGGCATTATTATCTTCTCTGTCACAGGATATACACTATTTCCTAACTCTCTCTCTCTCTCTCTCTCTCTCTCTCTCTCTCTCTCTCTCTCTCTCTCTCTCTCTCTCTCTCTCTCTCTCTCTCTCTCTCTCTCTCTCTCTCTCTCACTCACCTTCCCCGTTTTACATGATCGAGTACGAGATTAACAGCTGCGTTGCCCCGAGTTTGTGACAAGTGGGTCTGGCCTAAGGCGAGAGTGGGGTGTAAGTGGGTGTAGTGGGGGGGCTGTAAAGTTAGATGAGTGGTGGTGAGAGGTGGTAAATGTTGTTGAGTGGTGGTGGAGTGGGCTGAGAGGTGTTGGTGAGTCGGGTACTGAGTTGTAGTGGGGAGTTGTGTGGTGGAGTTTGAATGTAAGTGTGTGAAGAGATTGGTGGGTGGTGGTGAGAGATGGTGACCGATAAGGTAAATGGAAGCGGAGTGGATTCAGAGAGGTAATGGCAAATGTTAAGAGGTGTTGTTGCATTAAATAGGCTGTATTGAGGACTGTAAAGTTGGGTGAGTGGTGGTAACAGACGGTGATAAATGGTGATTGAGTGGGTTGAAAGGTGATAAGTATGGTGATGATTGGTGGTGGGAGTTGAATGTGGTGGTCAATGGTGGTGGAGTGGGTTGAATGGTGGCGAGTGAGGTCGTCAATGGTGGTGGAGTGGGTTCAAAAGTGGCCGGTGTGGTTGTGAATGGTGGTGGACTGGCTCGAGAAATGGTGAATGTGTTTGTAAATTGTGGTGGAGTTGGATAAAAAGTAGTGGGGAGTATGGTGTGTAAGTGGTGTGAAAGGTGATATGGTGGAGAGGTGGTGGGAGAGAGTACAGTGTGTATGTGGATTGGGTTGACAGGTGGTGAATATGGTGTTGACTGGTGGTTAAGTGGGCTGAGCGGCGGCCAGTGTGCTGTTGAGTGGTATTGGAGATGGTAGAGATATTATGAAAAGATGAGGACGGTGAACAGTATTGGAAAGGGCTGGGAAAGGGTGCAGGTGGTTTTATTGGGGCCGTTAATTTGGTGAGAGTTGTGGTAAGTGGTGGTGAATGGTGATAGAGACGCATGAGAGGAAGTGAGTGGTAGTTGAGAGAGCTGAAGTGTGTTAGGTATAGTGGAGAAGGTTGAAATAACTTTGAAAAGTTGACATAATTAATATAAACACCATATGAGGAGGAGCACTTTATTGACAACATTTCGCAGATAGCTTCTTGAGGTCACTATACCTGATCTGACCTGACCTGAAGAAGCTATCTGATCTGACCTGAAGAAACTCTCTACGAAATGTTGTCAATATAATGCTCCTCCTCATATGGTGTCTATATTCTTAGTGGAGAAGGTTGAGTGGTAGACTTCTGGATAAGGTTGAAAGGGGATGGGTGGTAGTGAAGAAAATTGAGTGGTAGTGGAGAAGGTTCAGGGGTTTACGTGGTAGTGAAAAGATTGTGAAGCAGCGGGTGGTAGTGGATATGCCTAAGAGGCATAGGACAGGATTTAAAAGGGTTCGGTGGTAGGTAGTAAGTTGACGGGTAGGGAATGGCTGAGAGTTGGTGGTTTATGGGGTGTAAATATAAAGGGTGAAGTTTGCAATACATGGAGATGCGAGGTGTAGGTCCGTTGAAAAGCCCAGGGCAAGGTTAGCATTCTCAGGGACATATGTGGGCAGGAGCTAGACGTAAGATAGAGAGTGAATATAGGAAATAGAGCAGAAAGTGGTGAAGATTAAAATGAAGTGTTCACTTATAACCATATTCCTTACGAAGTTTCCTTGTCGACTAACCTAGAGTTAGTGCCGATATACAGGCTATTCCACAAATACTGAACAAGATGGAAAGAAAGAAGAGTAACACACGATAGTAATAATACTTGACCGTGCTAAGGAGAAGGTGAGTAGTAAGGAGTATGTTTGAAGGGTAGTGAACGGCAGAAATAAGGTTTGAGAGGTAGTGAATGGTAGGGAAAGAGAGGGTCAAAAGATAGTGGGTATTAGGAAGGATGTTTGATAGGTAGTGAGTGGTAGGAAGGAAGTTTCTTAAGTACTTAGTTTTAGGGACTATATCAGAGGTGGAGAAAGTCTCGCACGCGCGTGTGTGTAACAACCAAGGGGCTGCATGCAAGAAGCTGAATTGGGAGGTGTAAAGTTCGAGCAGGTAGTGATAAGTGGTAATAAAGAGAGTTACGATATGGAGAAGGGTGATGAGTGATGCTAAGGAGGTGGTGAAAGGTGGGGGAGAGGTCTGAATGCTTAATACACCGTGTGTGGAGGGAATGGTAATTAGGAATCGTAAATATATTACAATTATAAATCCATAATAAAGCATCCTCCCATTTGTATCTGGATCAAACCCTAACGAGATGTTTAAGTTGTATATATATTCAGAAGGTTTCAGTGTATAGTTGTATAGGTTTAAAAAATCTAATGAGTGTATCTATAATATGGTTTATGGCTTTTGTTTAGAATTTTCAATGTTAAGATAAAATCTAGAATTCATGAGTTTCAATGACCGTGATTGAGCCTTTGATTTAATTATGGGACTTATGTTTTTTTGTTAATGGCCCTATCTGGTACAGGGCGGGTCTTTTTGGAACAATCCTGTTTCACTCATTTGGTTTGAAGATTTAAATACGTTTCACTTCATTAGTTATGTGATTATTATTATTATTATTATTATTATTATATGAGATGCCGAAGTCTCCAACCAGGGTGCAGAAACACCATCAAGATCAATCCACACAAAACACCCGGAGGCACTGGAGAGAGACTATGGCAACTTAGGAAAAAATAAAAACATACACTGTATACTGTACTGTACATATACACATATTAAACACAGATAACATATTATGCAGTGGAGTATATCAAGCTTAAATATAATACAATAATGATTATGAGACACTTCACCCAATTCAGGTATCAATAATTTCTGGCCGAGCGAGAACAAGCTTACCCATTAGGATAACCCGCCCTTTAACTACACCCAATACGCCCCAAATAAACTTAGCCTCCTATGCAGATGACATAACACTCACATGCACACACCATGATCCAAAAAGAGCAACAGATCTCCTTCAACCCTATCTTAACACACTACATGGCTGCTGCACTACAAACAGACTTAATCTAGCCCCAGCCAAATTCACCGCAACCCAGCTCACAAGTTGGACAGGAGAACACGAATACATCCCTCAACTCACCATAAACAACACACCCCTATCACATACACACACACCCAAAATCCTAGGAGTAACATATGATACTCATATGACATTCAAACAGTTCACCACAAACATTAAAAAGAACCTGACACCCAGACTTAACGCCCTCAGGTCACTTGCTCACACAAAATTATGACACAACAAAGAAACTACCACCACAGTATATAAACCATACATAAGATCAGTGATGGAATACGCAAGCCCAGCCTGGGCTTCTAACCTAGCTGAAACACATCATAAGACCTTACAGACTATTCAAAACAAAGCCCTGAAGATCATTACAGGCTGCACAGCTACTGCACCCACAGATCACCTACATCAAGAAACCAAAATCCTCAAAGTCAAAGACCATCTTGACATGAGAGGCACTCAATTCCTGGCAGCAGCCTCCACGAACCAAGACCACCCACTAAACTACATGGCAACACACCCACAGACACCAAGAAATATCAAAACAACACCCAGCACACGGTATCACACACAATTATTGTCCTCTCTCCCTCCCTGCCCACCCCGAACCAACTTCCAGAAGCACATCCATACTCATATCTCTCACCGATCCATCCACTCACTCACAGACAACACGCAGCTGCATGCACGACCTCCCGAAATCCATCCTTCCGAATCCTCCCTTCCTCGCGAGGACAGAGTCCACCTGGCCAGGCTGAGATGCGGACACCATCCAGCTCTCCTGAGCTATCAGAACTGACTGGATGACTCCGTTGTCGACGCCTGCCCGGGATGTAACACAGCACCCCATACCATTAAACACATCATAGAAGACTGCATTTCACACAACCACTTACGCCAACAACACAATCTACACTCAATGAGAGCTCTGTGGGAAAGCCCGATCGTGGCCATGGCCTTCCTCAGGGACTCGGGGCTGTTCGGCCAGGCAGCTTAGGGAACAACAACAACAACCCGCCATTTGCCCAGGAAAGTTTTGTCTAAAAAAATAAAAATAAAACAAAAATAAAATGTAACCTCTGTAACTCAAAAAGGATAAGGAGTAATTGAGCACATTTGTCTACCAAAGACTTGGCCAGGGAATAGGTGTGGAAATTGAAAGTTAATTTGCTCTAGCCTTTTTCTTAGTTACAGAGGTTAGAGGCTACGATTTCTTCCCTAGAATGAACGGACTATAGTAAATAATGAGGTACTGAGTAACATTAATTATAGAAAATAGATTTACTTGACAATGATCATCAAGCAAGATGAATGGATTAGCAACAAGATTCATCTAGAGAGAGTTGGTGAGGAGGATGGGATATATACTCATATATTTCGTCCTTTAATTGAATAACTAACAGCTACCAAATAGTAAATTAATTCGATAATGCTTATCTCTCTTTATTCTGATCATGACTTGAACATGTCATGCAACTTCTGAGTAATATAAAGAACACAAAAGATTAATTAAGTTCGTTTTATATCTTCATGATTCCTAAAGGATTTGCTTAAACTGAATAAAATCGTCGAATAATAACCATATGTAATACAAAGGATGTGTCCGTCATTGTCCGACATTTATATATATTTGTATATTCCGGGTCACATAGAGAAACTGGACAAATATGTTATATACTTTGAAACGACGGTGAATACAGAATTGAAGTTCTTTCCTGTGCTTTCCCTTTCACTCTATATTTCTTCACTTTGTAAATGGAATCAATCATGTAAATGTAATAACGAAGATTGATATGCATTGGCTAAAGTTTGTGTTGCCAGAATTGTGACTCTATAAGATAAAGCAAATTACCTTATAACAGCCTCGCATCTCCTATCTCTTATTGTCTCGTAATTCACGTAATTGAAACAAAGGAGAACAACATTTATTAACCCCTTCTGTACCGCGACGTCCCTTTCATGATATACTGGTAACTATAAGACGATTTTACTCTACTTAGGAAGGACGTCTACCCATTGAAAGGCATACATTCTTTCTCAATCAATCATTTAACTAACAGATATCCTGTCTAAGCTTCATAAAATCGGCTAAATGTTACTAATATAAAATAAACAAGACGTCGACGGTACAGAAAGGGTTAATCACAATTGATACCACCGTATACAAATTGATCAAAACGTTAATTGAATTATGGTGTTTCAATGTATGTATCAACGTCTTCTGAATGCATAATAACGCCCATATAATGTTCTCGTCCTCCACTTTACTGTTAGGCCTACTACCCACGTGTACCTTCATACATTTGAACCTGTTCATTACCTGTACTGGTTCTACCCTTCTTATTTTTGTTTTTATTTTTGTCCTATCTTATCCTGCATCACTCTCAATATAACCATCACCATAATCATAACGTCATTTTAGTGGTTCGGTTTATAGATATTGAGCCTTAAATCTCCTTCGTAGTAAAGTACATCTGAAGTGAACTACATTTAATGATCCACGGTTGTATTCGTGTACTGTATCAGCGTACCATAACGCATTTATTATTCTGAAAATCATCAGACGACTTTTCTTAACTTAGCAAAACATATATGAAAACATTATGAATCTATAGTATCTACATTAACTACATTAGCAGGTCCATGTATAGCCGAAACAGATGTTCTACTGATAGTCCGGATAAAAGAGAAAAATTTACTGATAAGGGTTAATGAATCCCTAATCATGCAAAATCCACCCTCACTCCAACACGTCTAATTAATAGCTGTTCTAAGGGATGGAACACTATGCTCATATCATCGAACAGCAGCCATAATCGAAGAAAACAAAACAATGAGAGAACAACTACGTACAATCTAATACTCCATTATACTTACGGAAAAAAAGCGAGAATAAAAACTCCTGTTACGGCAAACTTTCAGGTTATGATGAATTATTGTTTTCAATATTCACTATACCAAGTATTGTGCTTCTATGTGATAATTAAACACAAATAATATCATACCTAATAAATCCATGTTTTTCTCCAACAAAGAAAAGACACTGTTTAACAATTAATTTCAAGTCTTAGAGGCAAATAGCAACGTCTTGACACATTCTATACTGTAGATTCCTCCACATTAAACATATTTTTTATTCTGCGAAGCATATTTCAAATATTAACATTACTAAAGATCAATGCAAACTCTCTGATTGGGAATTCAAACTATTTCCACAGTTCCCCAATTAATAATGTCCTAAATACATAGTGACGGTGATTAGTATGTTTGTTTTAATTAGCAAGCAGTTCTAATGACAACACAGACAGAGTTGGAGTGTGGCGTTATGATGACTATTGCCTGGTAACATGGATGGCCAATTACAGGTGCATCAATCATATACCAGTGAGAGAGAGAGCGAGAGAGCGAGAGCGAGAGAGAGAGAGAGAGATATAATTGAGAGTTGCTAGTACTGTGTCTGATAACGCCCCCCCGCCTATCTTATCAGTGCCACAGAAACTTTGGTACATTCACCAGTTGTCTGTCTACACTTGCTGGAATCGATTCTGTGACGTTAACCACTCCGTTAGAACCGCATGGCTTGTCCTACAGTGACTCGCTAGGATCGCCAGGGGCTACAGTTTATGTATTAGAGTGTGCTTTATTTCATATGAAAGCTCGTGTCATGGGCAGTCCAGAAAGGCTCTTTGTTTTCGCCCATGTCAAGGCTTTATATATTTAATTGTAAAGTATATGTTTTATCATTAACTAGTAATGATGGGATCTGGGAGAGAGAGAGAGAGTAGAACAGAGTGAGAGGGGGTGCGCAGTGTTTTTTTGTCCCGCTCGATGACGTCATGGCTGGCTGCCTCGCGGGGGTTGGTGGAGGGAGGTCCTTACCATGCTGCAAGCTTGTGTTGTAGTGGTTAGTTGACTTGTAACCGCCTTTTTCCCCACGCGGCTCGAGCTAGTGCGAGCATATATACAGTTCCTCGCCACTCTCTCCCTCAGATCTGGTTTCTAGAACACACCCATCTTTTTTCCCTTGCTATCTGTCCCCGCTCCATACCTGAGAATCTTTTCCTCTGCCTATCTCTCTCATTTTCCATATCTTTCACCACCTTGTATTAATATTATACCCCCTCTGGTTAACTCTGCAAAATCAGCTTAATGCTGGCCAGTTGTATTGTGTGTTAAGGTCTGATATAGCCTATGTATGTTAGTTGTTAAGATAAGTGGATCACGAAGCATTGGTTGACATTTTTATTGCTTAGTACTGCTTCCTTTAGTTATTAGTGTTCTGCTGGATTAGATAATGCTAGACTAGGAGTCTGATATTATAAGGTATTGTTTCCTATGAGTGCTGGCTTTAGTTAAAAGCGGCACGACATACCTGAGAACTGGAGTTGATTGAGTAAATTCTAGTCTGTGTGCCATTGAGAGTAGAGCATGCACGAATGAGGGTTTTTTGCCTATACCATTCTGCACTGTTCTAGTCTCGATTGTTTGTCTTTGAGGTACGCCAGGAGAACGCTTAATACTTCGGTATTAAGGTTTCTCAAGAGAGCTACCCTTCATTATAACGTAATATTTGACGCACAGACTTGAGATTTGCACTAGGCTATGCAGCATGCCATGCGCACCAGTATCTCGTATCATTGACTCTAGCTAGACTTTATCAGTCACAGTAGACATTAAGTATATTAACCTAATTACTCTTTTTATGCATACCCATTTATGATTACACAAGCATTTTGCAGCCTAGTTTGATATATTGAGACACAAACGACTTAGGCTCTTTTTGTTGATAGGAATACTGCATTGTCGTGGCGATTATTATTAGTGTTGTAGTGTTTAGGATATTCTTGGCTCCGACGGCATTATATATTCTGCCTTTTTGTGTGCATAGCCTGCACGAGCATTGTTCCGCTGCCTGCCTTTTTTGGGTTCCATTTCCGATACGAGCATCTTTATAGCATCTAACATTTAAAGAAGATTCCTTGTTAGTGTTGAAGGACTTTAGTGCACTTTCTTTCATGCAGGAGTGCCTGATATTTATTGATTAAAGTAACGTAAGCTGTAACTTCTCTTACCACCTTACTTTGCATACCATAACCAAGCACCTTCGGTTATAGGTAGTAATAGGCTGTTTTCACATAACATTAAGCCTAGAGTAGACGCACATTTATTGAGAGTTTGATATCCTATTATTGCATATAGAACTCTGTAGAGTATTTGTGTTCTTTGTTCACTGGGAAGATACATCAGAGGTTGGAGCTAGCGCTTTCCGTTGTAACATTTATGCCATTACTAGTCCAATGAATAAGAGCCCTGATATATTTGAACCCCAGTCGTAACAATTCTGAGAAAGCTGAAAGCTAAAAGTAACACCCAGATATATAACTCTCTCTCTCTCTCTCTCTCTCTCTCTCTCTCTCTCCTCTCTCTCTCTCTCTCTCTCTCTCTCTCTCATACCTATTATTATACCATCCTGAAACAACAGGACATATTAGTTTGAATTGAATATCTTGTATTGTATTGCAAAATGTTTTACAACTAAACTTGATCATATTTGGATGACAGATAATTGTATGTATTCCTAAATATATATATGCAGAATATGGATAATTTACACTCGCTTAAGTAATGAGACCACACTATTAGCATGATGGCATGTTAGTAGTATGCTCTAAAATCTTGTGAGGCATAATTTAGTTGCATATTTTCATCCTATGCCAACCTTAGTTAATATGAAAATACTTTCATATATACTTAAGTATGCAAAGGATAACTAAAGTACTGTTTCTGCTCTAGCACTCACCAAACTACTCTAAACCCACACTTATAAATTGTATTACCGACAAAAACACTCCTCCATCTTAACTGCACTGGGGAAATTACAAATGTATTCCGATAATTAGCCCGAATCTCTTATACAAGAATATCAGAATTATATACCTCCAGTACAATTCTCTAAGCTTCACTCCTCCGGAAAAATAGTGCTGTGTCACTAATAGGCCTACTTCTCCCTAAACATGGCATTGGTGGATAATCAGAATATTATAGCACCATTCCCATTCAAATATATCCATATTCATATTTGTTTTCATCAACCCACCAATTAATTTACAAAGACTAACTAACGAAATCAATGAAAGTGATGAATACATGTAGTACTCCAAGGACTCGAACCTAGGATACTCACACCAAAATTCTGCACACTAAGCATTAGACTATCAAGACAGTTAAAGTTGTATACACAAGCCTACGATATATTATACATTCTCAAATACTGCTATGGGGAGGCTGAAGTCTTGACCCGCAAGTCAGCCTGTATAAGAGATAGTGTTTCTGGCATTATACCATCTTATTACACATGGTAATATTAAGACTCGCTGAAAAAAATCAGATCTCTATGTGTGCGCGCGCGCGCAAAATGTCATAAAATGTCATTGCACTTTCGTAAAATCATCTAGTCACTCAAAATTTTTCAAATTTCCCGCAATTTTTGCATGGCATAGAGTACAAGCATCCCCTACACCGTGCCGTTTAAATTAACCCCTATTGAATAATAGAAGGTGCTGAAAAAAATATATTACATTATTATGTTTGGGTTACAGCTGATTTGACTCCAAAAAAGGTCAAAACTCGGACATTTTCGGCAAATCGGCATTTATTTAAAGGGACAGGCGTTCCTATGTACTTACTTACTTGTTACTTGGTGTGGAGTTTCTCAGCCGCGCTCCGTCACTAGATGTGACGCTCGTCGCAGCTGCCCTTTAAACCATCTAGCACTTGTAGTCTTGTCTCACAGTGCCATCTTCTAAGTCATAACACTCCCTGAACAAATGTGTTTTTAGTGACTTTTTAAAGGCCTTTATGTTCGCACACCTTTTCACATTAACTGGTAGATTATTATAAAGTCTCGGTGCACTCTTTTCGAAGGCCCTAAATCCAAATTCATGATTGCACCGTGGCTCATTCAATTGATGCAGCACGTTGCCATGTCTCAGCATCATATCAGTGCCAACATTGAAGTCTTCCAATAAGTCTCGCACATATTCCGGCTTTCCAAAGTTCAAAGCTTGATACACTATAACACACAGTTTGAATATGATCCTCGCTTTCACCGGCAGCCAATGCAGGTCAATTAATGCCGGCGTTATTCTCGCACGGAATGGTAAACTCTTTATTAATCTTGCTGCTCTATTCATTATAAGTTGTAGTTTTCGTAGCAAGTAATTTGGTAGTCGATAATATAGAGAATTACAATAGTCTAATTTACTAATTACATGATTGTGGATCAACATTTTGGTTGTATTAATATCTAGATATTTTCTCACAAAAGCAATATTCCTCAGATGATAGGCAGAGATTCGCACTGTTTGATTAATCTGGTTTTTAAATGACAGTTCACTATCAACCAAGACTCCCAAATCCTTCACCACACTACTCAGTCATCACACTATCATTGATATTGAGGCTTTGCACACCCAGTCTCTCAAGGTTCACCCGTCTGCCTACTAATAGGCATTCAGTTTTATTTTCATTTAATTTCAGTTGCTTTGACTCCATCCACTTCCCAATGTCTTTTAGTAAACCACTAATCTTCTCCTCAACATTCACCACGTCACTTAGTGCCAGATAGAATTGGGTGTCATCCGCAAACAGCTTGAATTTCACTCCATGTTTCATTAATATGCTAGATAGTGCAATTGTATATATACAGAATAGAATTGGTCCAAGAACACTCCCTTGAGGGACGCCCCTCTCTAGATGCTTCATCTCTGAGAATTTATTACTAATTTGCACACAATAAGTTCTGTTAGTAAGGTAACTTTGAAGGTATTCCAGCGCATTACCATCAATACCAATAGCTTTACATTCTTCTATTAGTAAACTATGCACCACTGTATCGAACGCAGCACTCAAGTCCAACAAAATTAAGATTCCACACTTCGCATTGTCCATTTGCACGAGTAAATCATTAATCACAGAGCACATCGTGGTTTCCGTAGAGTAAAGTCTTCTATATGCGGACTGGTTGTCTGGGAGAGCCTTCACTAAACTCAAGTGATCCCATAACTGACCCAGAATTACATTTTCAGTAATTTTTGATAGAAATGTTAAATTGGAAACAGGCCTAAAAGAGCTCAAGCATTGAGAATCAAGGCTCCCTTTAATAATAGGCTTCACAATCGCATTCTTTTCAGCCGATGGAAATACATTATTTGCAATGCTACAGTTTATTATGTCAACATATATGTCCAGAAAACTGTTAACATTTTTACTGTGCACTATTTCACGTATCGGTATAGGATCATTACTACAATGGGTAAGTTTTGCTTTCGTAACTATGGATTTAACTGTATTCAGATCCGTCATAGTAAATTCTGTTAACTTAGTCACAGTAGGCTCAGCTACAACAACGTCTTGAGTCTCGACTACTCCAAAATTTCCAACAATGGTATTAATTTTATCACAAAAAAAGTCAGAAAATCATTCGCCAATGTCATATCCGGAATCCCTTCTGGTAACTTATTTTTCTTCTTGTTTCCCGTCAAGTTGTCAAGTACCACATACAGCTTATTCATATCAGATCCAGCTTCTTTTGCTTTATTCATATAGTATTCACGTTTTCTAAGCACAATGAGCCTGTTTTCTATATTCCAAGCTCTTTTATAGTTATCTCTAGCCTCTTCGGTTCGTAGACGTCTCCATAGCCTCTCATATTTCTTCTTGGCCTTTTTTGCTCTTTGAATATCAGCATTAAACCACGGCGCACTATCAACTATTACTATTTTCTTTTCAATAATGGGGCACATATCTTCGTATTTTTCTCTAGCAATGCTGTTATACAGATTAGTGAAACATGACGTACAGTCATCTATTAATTCACCGTGAGCACAGTGTTCTCTTTTCTTAATTAGTATTTCATTCGCAACAGTCGATATTAGTAGTTGTGGCTCAAATTTTCTTTTTGACCTACACTTTATTGTCTTAGATTGTCTAGGTTTACTTACAAACGGCATGTTAAAAGTAACTAGTTTATGGACCGGCGAAATACAACACTCATCTTCAACATACAGCTCATTTATCATATCGCTTTCTCTATTCGTAAAAACCAAGTCTAATGCATGACCACCTCTTGAAGTTGCAGTATGCACTTTATTTATCAAGTGGAAAGACTCCATCAATTCTATAAAGATAGTAGCATAGTAATCATTTGGAACATCCACCCACAGATTAAAGTCACCAAAGACGAATGTATTCGTACTAACCATATCAATTGTTTCCAAGTATAATCTAAAATCATCAATAAATGTACTGGCACTTAAATTTGGGGGTCTATAAACAACAATAAAAGTACATTTCCAGCCTCCAATCTCACAGCCCACCTGTATATGTTCAAAACTACCGAACCTTGCAGATTTACATATTTTCGTCTTCTTAAACGTGTTTGTAAGAAAAATTCCCACACCACCACCTCCCTTCCCTCTTCGTGGATTGTGCAAGAAGGTATACGTTAAAGGAGTCATTTCAAGTATTTTAGCAGTATCGTATTCACTCAGCCATGTTTCAGTTACCGCTAGTACATCATATTTTGCCTCATTAATTAAGTCTCGAATTTCAAAGGTTTTATTTCCCACTGATTGAATGTTTATCAGTCCCCCCTTTATCTTTATTAAAGCACTAGATTCCATGATCAGTTAGGTCTCTCACCTTGACTATCTCACTCGAAAAGACCGGACACCGGGTATCTGATGATGAATGAAACATGTCTTGTTTCCCGTATCTCATACAATTTATGCACTTTCTCACAGTCACCTTACAATCCTTCGACCCCCTATGTACCCCTATGTACTGTATTTAGAAGGGGAATGCATTTGAGCAATAGATACAAATATAGATGGACTCGTAAGTGCAACAAAATTATACCAAACCACACAAATTCTTAGATTTTAGTCACTTTAAATTATTTTCGGGGCAGAGAAAACAGTTTGTCCTCCTTAGCTTCCGTTTTCTATCATAGCGCGCACATAGAAGATCGAGATTTATGGCAAACTAAACAAAATTTTCGTCAGGGGTTGCCCTCACTGATTTGTTTTACAGAATTTTTACCAAAATCCCCTAGGGATATCGGTAAACCTGACTTTTTGGACCGGCAGTGATTTCAGTAAGTTTTATTATTTTTTTGTGTTTTTTGTTTTCCCTTCATATATAGTGTTCTTGTATAGTGAAGAGGAGCTAAAATTAGTATTTACCCATTATCCAACAATCTAAAAACACGCCCCCCACTAGTGGAGAAGGCTACGAAGTTCAGGGAAAATGAGGGGTTAAAACCGTATAAAAAGACATTAGCCTAACCTAACAACCTTACCTAACCTATCCTAGTATTATGGGTGGGGGCTGCTGCCCCCACACCCACGCTGGTTGGGTAACAGTGCAAAAAATACAGTATTATAGGACATATCTTACTCCGCCAATAAGTGGCAGTGAGAGAGCTGAGCGGTTGAGGTTCACAATAAAATTAGTGCGTCGGCGGCGGACGTAAGTTAAAATAGGAAATCATCGTATTTATTACCCATTAATTTCCGGAAGTTTAAACCTATGCGAAAAATTCTTAATCTTTGTTACTTTGCCATCACCCATTAAGATTGCACTGCTAGCTGTGGTGTGTATTTTAGTTTTATTTTTGTTCTCCCTTATAATACATTTCAGCTCCTAATGACATATATATAGCAATGATGTATAATTATGCTCTACCGGACCTATTAGGCCTAAAAAGATCAATGGGCTAACTGTCGGTCCAAACCGGGATATCATATGGGTGTTTATGCCCTCATATGATCATTTCTATTGCTTACAGCAGCCCTTTAGACTACAGACACAACAAATGTTTTTGTGTGGCTGAAAGAAAAAAAAAATCGTTTTTCGTGGGTCGAGGTCGAACCCTCGGCCCGGGGAGTTATGGATGCGATATGTTTTTTTGTTT
>JBAKBP010017596.1:0-48591 GCA_037953745.1 Lithodes maja
ATAGTTGGTTGTTGGAAGGAACATAATAATTGATATTGGTTCAGGGGTAATTTATCGAGAGGACTTCCCTAGTGGTTAAGGCCCCATTAATTGCTCTTTCCATTCACATATGCATAGCCTACGTGAGTTGCAGTTGGGATGTGTGTACATGCTTAGATTGATATGCAGGATTCGAAGTTGCATAATAAATCGTAGGCAGTGTCCACCATCCTTTAACTGTCTTCATGGTGCGATGCATATGGTGTTGATTTTCGGTGTGAGCATCCTGGGTTCGAATCCACGGAGTGCCACATGTGTTTGTAAATTTCATTAATCGATTTTAGGAGTATAGTTGGTTGTTGGAAGGAACATAATAATTATATATATATATATATATATATATATATATATATATATATATATATATATATATATATATATATATATATATATATATATACCGGTATATATATATATATATATATATATATATTTATATATATACAGTTTATGTTATGCAAGATAATTTTTGCTGCATTTGTAATGGTTCGTTATAGTCACTATCGTGAGCTGAGAACCTAAATTTACCAACGGGGTAAGAACTGGCATGGACAATACAATAAGGATATCAATCTCTACCAAAGTCACAGAATACACAATTTCGATTCACACGTTTTATTTCTTATGTAGCTAGGGTACAAATATGACATGAATCAAGTCTCATCAATATAGCAATGAACTTGAAGGAATATGGATTATAAGAATTGGTATAAAATAGTTATATATTCACTTTGTAAAATAAGTGAACTAAAGATGAACACTAAGATCAAAATACGTATAAAGAATAACGTAATGTCTCACTATGGAATAACAAAATAACTAACACAGAGAGGTTCGGTCTCAGCAACAAATAATTAATATCCTGAAGGTAAATGGCAACTGCCAGAGGATTAGCCGACAAGGTAGGTCACTTTTACTGTGATGCGTACGCACAATATATTTTGACTATGGAAGTTAGGATATTAGCTGAGGTCTGAATAACTCATACGTTAATTCATAAAATAGAAGATAAATATCTTAACCCGGCAGCTACGAGGAGACTCTTAAGAGGTTTTAATGGGCGACTGCGGGGAGACTCTTAAGATCCTAGGCCTAAAAAAAAAACTGTTAAAAGGACCCAGTAGCACTTAAATTTTTGTTTTTCCCCTCGTTACCTCATATCACTTCTCTACATCTGTCATAGTCCCCTCCTCCCCCCCCCCCCCTTTTAATTATCACCTATTTTCCCTCTTATCACCTTATTCATTGGTATATTTTCGTGCTAACATCTGCAAGCCGGTTTCAGGGTGTGGTTATGAGAGTAGCGAGTGTGTTAGGTAAGGTACAGGGTGGGGTGAGACTCTCAGTCATGCTAGAGCTCGCGAGAGGTGGGGTTGCCTCGCTCTGCTCCACATTTAATGAATGGGCCGCTTCGTATTTATTCGCGATTTTGACCATACAAACACTATTCCCACTTGTTTGATTGTTGTTACAGGTTACTATCTTCATATTAAACGTAAAATAGGCGCATATGGATTAGTATTAATTATATTTATGGTAAATTAACGATTTTAGTGAGGAATTCATCGAAATACCTGCGCACAGGGGTGTGGTGTATAATACAGGGGCTGCGCAGTTGAGAGGTTAATAGACTCAAAGAGTCAAAGCACTGAAGAATAAACTAATACAATGAAGAATAATTAAATAAGCCACTATGTAGGGCTGAATATCGCCTCGCTGTGGTTTAAGCGTGGTGAAGGATTGATCGGAATAGTTAAGTCAATTATTAAATAAATTGAACGGATAATGAGGTTTGGAAACGGAATCTTTTAACACAGTTCTAGGAGATGCACTTAGAACTCTCTCTGTACACACTGTATCTTATAATCACCTATCCAGCTAACAATAAACACAATATTAAGATCTGCTGGGTGTTCACAAGAATTACGTATAGAGCGTTGTATATAAATCCCGAATGAATATATGTAAAGCTCTGATCTAGAATATAAGAGATATATTCACAGAAGTATACATATATCAATCCCTGCAAATAGACGTGTATATTGTTTCTCTAAATACGAGGGGCAATAGCAAGTTAAGGAGAGAATCGATAATCTCTGATATTTACGTTAAATGGAACTCTGCATATCTTATCACCCTTCGCAATATCTAAATCAAAACACTTTACACAACGAGAAGCACTTAAGTTTTGGGGTAGAGGTATAGGTGACGTGGCCCAAGAGAGATCTGGTCGGACGTAGTAACCAGGTTCGACGTAGGGCAAGGGGGAGTCCTAGACACACAACGTAGGTCCAGGGGAAAGTCCCCGACTCACACACACTCTCAAACAGGTAGTCTCGCTGCTCCTCGGGACACACCTCCGTCGTGTACTTTTAAGGGGAGAATGGCTAGCCCCGTACGGAAATACTACCGCATTCGAGATCTGAAGAATGGCTGCGTACAGATTACAGATCGTGAGATCGTGTGCTCATTAGCCTCGATTGTTGCCTTATGAACCTTGGTTCAGTGAGGTGATATTACGATTTAATTTTTAGTCACGGGTATAGCTTCTCGAGGTAAAAAGATATTGAGGAATCTTGTTTTTAAATATTGCTCCGGTTATTAACAGTCTTAAAATTATAATGTATACATGGTCATATAGGTAAACACATTCTTTATTTATTACAATTAAAATAATAGTATGAGGTAATGGTGTATGGGAACTTGTGAGAATTTATTTATTGATTATTGCATGTTTAGGCCTTATCTGGTAATTGTTAAAATACATCTTTATTAGGAATGACATATGAAAGGTAGTGCTTGTCCCCTCTCTGCATTGTTGCTGCGGTGGTCGTGATAGAGCTGCATGGGGAAATAGGGAGGGGATTGATGCTTAAGTTGCATAAACATATGCTCATCATAATCCAAGCCTGGTTCCTTGGGAGATGTCGGCCATTTTCCTTTTGGTTGAGGGGTTAATGAGGGCGGATTAACAGCTACCCTAGGGGAAACACAGGTAGGAGGGTATGTTGATATAGGTATAGGGGGAATTGTTTGATTTGCCTTCCCTTTCTTTATGAGGGCCAACTCACTTGTTTGATGTTGTCTTCTTATCGTTGCAATCCTGCACTCCGACCGCTGTTGTTGAGGTTGTTGAGGAACCCTTTCCTCTGGGGCTGTCATTTCAATATTCTCGGTGTCTCTTTTACTTCTTCTCTCTCTTGGAAGGACCATATTACCAGTCTTGGTAAAGCGGACTTTCAGAAGCTGGGTGTGCTCAACCGCCTCAAGGAGTTCTTTACCCCTGCTCAGTTTCTTGCTCTGTACAGGGGCACAGTGCATCCTTGTATTGAGTATTGTTCACATGTGTGGGGAAGCTCCTCTCACACAGCCCTTCTAGACAAAGTAGAGAGGAAAGCCTTTCGTATCAATAACTCCCATCCACTCACTGACTCTCTGCAATCTCTCTCTCTTCGCCGCAATGTTGCATCTCTCTCGTTATTCTATTGTGTTAGGACTGGGGTTCAAATATATCAGGGCTCTTATTCATTGGACTAGTAATGGCATAAATGTTACAACGGAAAGCGCTAGCTCCAACCTCTGATGTATATTCCCAGTGAACAAAGAACACAAAATTAATACTCTACAGAGTTCTATATGCAATAATAGGCTATCAAACTCTCAATAAATGTGCATCTACTCTAGGCTTAATGTTATGTGAAAACAGCGTATTACTACCTATAACCGAAGGTGCTTGGTTATGGTATGCAAAGTAAGGTGGTAAGAGAAGTTACAGCTTACGTTACTTTAATCAATAAATGTCAGGCACTCCTGCATGAAAGAAAGTGCACTAAAGTCCCTCAACACTAACAAGGAATCTTCTTTAAATGTTAGATGCTATAAAGATGCTCGTATCGGAAATGGAACCCAAAAAGGCAGGCAGCGGAACAATGCTCGTGCAGGCTATGCACACAAAAAGGCAGAATATATAATGCCGTCGGAGCCAAGAATATCCTAAACACTACAACAATAATAATAATCGCCACGACAATGCAGTACTCCTATCAACAAAAAGAGCCTAAGTCGTTTGTGTCTCAATACATCAAACTAGGCTGCGAAATGCTTGTGTAATCATAAATGGGTATGCATAAAAAGAGTAATTAGGTTAATATACTTAATGTCTACTGTGACTGATAAAGTCTAGCTAGAGTCAATGATACGAGATACTGGTGCGCATGGCATGCTGCATAGCCTAGTGCAAATCTCAAGTCTGTGTGTCAAATATTACGTTATAATGAAGGGTAGCTCTCTTGAGAAACCTTAATACCGAAGTATTAAGCGTTCTCCTGGCGTACCTCAAAGACAAACAATCGAGACTAGAACAGTGCAGAATGGTATAGGCAAAAAGCCCTCATTCGTGCATGCTCTATTCTCAATGGCACACAGACTAGAATTTACTCAATCAACTCCAGTTCTCAGGTATGTCGTGCAGCGTTTAACTAAAGCCAGCACTCATAGGAAACAATACCTTATGATATCAGACTCCTAGTCTAGCATTATCTAATCCAGCAGAACACTAATAATTAAAGGAGCAGTACTAAACAATATGAATGCCAACCAATGCTTCGTGATCCACTTATCTTAACAACTAACATACATGGGTTATATCAGACCTTAACGCACAATACAACTGGCCAGCATGAAGCTGATTTTGCAGAGTTAACCAGAGGGGGTATAATATTAACACTTAAAGAGCGGCTCACCACATAAGTCGAGTTGAAAAAACAGGCAAAAAACGAGTGAAAAAATGGTGTAAATCGAGTGAAAATGAGTGGGATAGTAATGATCCATACGTCCGATATCTGTGGCCTCCCGGCCCACACTAACTCCAGTTCCCCCACCGCGCGAGAGGATCACAGTGTAACCAATAGTTCGCTAAAAGTGAGCAAGGTAGCAAAATCTGCTAAACTTCCATCTTCGAGGTAACACTGTCAGTGCTCCACGAGTGCTACGTAGCTGTATGTTACGTCAATGTGTAGCGATTTCCACCTAGTTTTCGGCACAATACAGTTCCTTTCATACTGATGGTTGATATAGCAGTCAGAATGGCCTGAAAAGGCCCAAAACGGCCACAGAGGGCCCGCTAAAGAAGGGTTAATAACAAGGTGGTGAAAGATATGAAAAAAGAGAGAGGTAGGCAGAGGAAAAGATTCTCAGGTACGGAGCAGGGGACAGGTAGCAAGTGAAAAAGATGGGTGCATTCTAGAAACCAGATCTGAGGGAGAGAGTGGCGAGGAACTGTATATATACTCGCACCAGCTCGAGCCGCGTGGGAAAAAAGCGGTTGCAAGTCGTCCAGCCACTAACAAGAGAGCTTGCAGCATGGCAAAGGCCTCTCTCCACCATCCCCCGCGAGGCAGCCAGCCGTGACGTCATCGAGCGGGACAAAAACACTGCGCGCTCCCTCTCACTCTGTTCTACTCTCTCTCTCTCTCCCAGATCCCATCATTACTAGTTAATGACAAAACATATACTTTACAATTAAATATATAAAGCCTTGACATGGGTGAAAACAAAGAGCCTTTCTGGACTGCCCATGACACGAGCTTTCATATGAAATAAAGCACACTCTAATACATAAACTGTAGCCCCATCCACTGCCCTGGCGATCCTAGCGAGTCACTGTAGGACAAGCCATGCGGTTCTAACGGAGTGGTTAACGTCACAATTGCTACTACAATAGTCAGTGTTCCTCAGAACTCTCTCACTGCTTACCACCTCCTCTACTTAGGGTACGTAGTACCCGTCCTGTAACACAATCCCACCTCTATTCTGTACAACTCTCCAACTCAAGAGTGAAATGTTACTCCCAATCATTCTTCTATTCAAAAGCTGAGCTCTGGAACTCACTCCCTGAATCCATCTTTCCCTCATCCTATGATTTAATTTGTTTTAAACTCTGCGTGTTTAGACATTTTGGCTCGAATGTTACTTGATTTTGGCCCTGTCGCTCTTTTAACTCAGGGGGAGGCACTCGTCACAGGAAGTTTTGCCTATTGTCTCCCTCATCCACATAGAAAACAAATATATATATATATATATATATATATATATATATATATATATATATAATGTTATGCCAGGTTTTTGCTGGTGTTAACTGGACCATTTAGGTAGGGTCTTACTTGACTGGAGAAATTAAAACCATATGAACACATGCACAAAGGTAATAGAGGATAAATATATTATAGAGTACAAGCAAAGATTATCTTATTCAACATAACTATAATGTTTATACAGTTACATTCAGACATGGATAGGTATATGCACAATTTACTAGCCCGATCGAGGATCCACAATAAGTTCCAGGGGGATGACAGTATGCACTTCCGGTGATGTTGCACTTCCGTTACACTTCCGACGAGGTTCTTGAGCCGTGGTGGTGGTCATGTCGTGTGGTGATGACAGCAGGAGGAAAGATGTTGTAGAACTCTTGGGTTTGGGGTCTTAAATAAATATATTATATACGTTCTACCAGTGTCAAACAAATATACCATCGGATTAATGTGACAAGAAGTTATACCAGTGTTATACTGTCTCTCTCAAGACTCTATGCAAAGTGCCGTTATGCCAGTGCTACAGCATCTCACGAGCCCTGACTTAGAGAGAAGTCAACTCTCAGTGCATTAACTTCTAATGAACCTTATTGGGGTTTTCGGTTTACTGCCACTAGAGCACACATCAGTAGAGCTTTCTCTAGCGACAGTAATTCCTGGTGATCAAGGCGAGGAATTGATATTGAGGTGCCACCATTGTGATTTAATAAGAACTCTCTAGAGCCAAGATATAAAGATCTTTGGTAAGTCAACTTATAGCCAGTGCCTTAGTTATCTTCCCAAATATAGCCCAAATCTCCCAGCTCTCAAACACCTTCCAGTGAAGTGTATTTTAAGAGCTTTCCAACTGCACTGGTCCCTGTTCGGTCTGTCGAAGTCTTAGTAATGGTGGCATTTCTCACGGTGCTCCTTCTCGGTGCAAGAAAAGCGGATGTGCTGGGAGAAGGGCCTGGGGCAGCTGGGGTAGCCCCTCTGGGTTTCCTTGTGTGACGCTTCTGCATAGTAGCCACATGCGGGCATGCGCGCGCGTCTGCTGCCCAGCCGTTTAGAAACC
Organism: Lithodes maja; assembly: GCA_037953745.1. Classification (NCBI taxonomy): domain Eukaryota; kingdom Metazoa; phylum Arthropoda; class Malacostraca; order Decapoda; family Lithodidae; genus Lithodes; species Lithodes maja. The sequence continues at coordinate 7,189 of JBAKBP010017596.1, forward strand.
GGCTGGCGGCAGCCGGCCGGCCGGCTTTTCCTTAGTATATATCCTACGACAATGTAACTAATGTCTGGGATATTCTTATGTTGTTTCACAGCTTGTAGCTGCCCTTATTCTTAACCAACGCATCTTAGTATATTTTATTCTCGATAGTTGATTGTTTCATTATAATATATAAGGTGTAAGTCTAGTGAGAGTGGGAGGAGACGAGCGGGAGAGAGAGACCGGCTGGGGGACGTTGCTTCACGCGGAGAGTCTAGCTTGGGACGAGCCTGATGTTGCCATATGCATTTGTTTGCAACGTTAGGCTTAGTTTCGACTCACGCACGGGGTAGACGATTTTGACCCGGCAACTGTGTTGAGTGTTGCCAAGCATGGGATGTATTCTGCATGCCTAGGGTGGGGTCCAGACAGATTCAAGACTCAGAGCTCACCTCACTGTCGTACCCTTCGGACCCCCTTGATATCTATCCCTCTCAACCCCACTTAGAAACTTTCTCTCTTACTTTGTATACCTTCTTTCCCCTACTTCACCAATCTATTTAATTATCCCATCCCCTTGATAGACCTTATATCTATTATTGTATTAACAACGAGCTCTCAGATAATTAGATAGGATTTTGGGCCTTATGCAGAGACGTAATTGTTAATGAGACCTAGGAAGCTTTTTTTGTTGTCTCATATTTGGTGGTTTCATGCTTGCTAGTGTGTTCTTGTGTCAGGTTAGCAGGGGCTAGACTGGAGGGGAGGCTTTTTGCGATCCTTTAAGTAAAGTCTGCTGGTGCGAGTCCTGTGGACCCGCACGACTTTACTAGGATACCCGTGGGAGTCTGGGGGCATTTTCTTGTCTGTGTCCCTGTGTGTCTAGTGTTGTGTTGTGTGAGGGCCCTTGCTTAGTCCACTCAGCACTGCGCTAGCACGTCTTGCTTTTGTTTTAGGGTCGCCAGGAGAGAGAGTCAGATACTTGCGATCTGAGTCTCTCAAGAGAGCACCCTTTCAATTAGAGTAATTTGGCGCACAGACTTGGGAACGTCCCTAGGCTAGAGCAGGTGGCTCAGCCCGGGTATCCGAAGCCTATATCCTTCCGGCTAGACCTCTGCCACCTGGCAGATTAACAGCTAGGGGTTTATTATCTCTGTATGCTTGTTATTGTGCCACAGTTTAACGTTTTTGTGAGCATTGTGAGTCAGGGTGTGGCTTAGAGACTCTGTCCGAGCAGGCTTGCCTGACTAAGAGTGAGAAGCACACCTGTATGTGGTTATGTTGCGAGTTGCTGCTATCGTATAAATACGATAGAATATGACTTTTGTGATCTCTTATGTCTCTGTGACGTCACGATCTCTCCTACAGCACCAGACGTAGGACGAGTAGATCGTATATTATAAGATTGTAAATAAGTTAAGTTATAAAGGGCCTAATATGCTATTAAGCAATATTGCCTTTGTCTTATGTAGTATATATGAATTTATCGTATATATTAATATAATTTATCGTATAGAGCAACCTAAATGCGGTACGATAATTTGGGCTCCTGGCGGTTTGCCAAGGCAGCAAGGTGTGCTTTCGAGGTACGCCAGAGCCTTCACGAACACCAACCAGTTAACATCTAATTTTCCGCCCTCAGTTGATCGTGCTTTTGTGCCTGTAATCACAATACACACACACTCAGCTACACCACCAAGACGCTCTCATCGACATCATGACTGACTGATAGATAAGCATACATTATATAATCATGTCCATTCCCATGTAATCATTTATTCTTTCTTTAACTTGACTCGTGTCATGGGACCGAAGTCTCGTTCCCCATTGTCCACCACCATATTGGGTAAAACGTTCTCCCTTGCCTCATTGCCACGTGGAACTATTGGTGAGTTAATTCCTGGCTAATATTAACCCTTATAACCTTACCCTATATATACATTTATTATGTGAGACCTTTGGATATAAATTAGCTTGTTTCAGATTGAATTCAATTTAGATATAGAGTAGTTTTCATTTAGATTGATTTTATTTGATTCATTATAGCTTAGTAATATTTAACTTCCATTGATAGTTTACCACATTGTCTTCTCTCCCAAAAAAAGTCCTCGTTTATACTGGAAATTAGGCCGCGTATTGGAGGTATACAAGGGGGCAGACTCTGTAGAGCGGGTGGCGCTATTGAAGACAGCCACTGGAACTACTGTTCGTCCTATCGCACGTTTGTACGCTTTGGAGCTCGATTCCGCATTGCAATCTGAGGCTCCACCTGTTATTGCTGGGTCCGAGGATTCTCCAAGGAACGACTCACCTCTTACTGATGGTGATCATTCTCGGACCGGGACGCGTCCCAGACGCGCTGCTGCTGGCGCCGTCGACTTGTGGCGTCAGAAGATAGCCTCTGGGCAACTTTAGGTTTAAGGTGGGGTTCAGGTCTTTTTTGTGGGGGGAGTGTATCGTATAAATACGATAGAATATGACTTTTGTGATCTCTTATGTCTCTGTGACGTCACGATCTCTCCTACAGCACCAGACGTAGGACGAGTAGATCGTATATTATAAGATTGTAAATAAGTTAAGTTATAAAGGGCCTAATATGCTATTAAGCAATATTGCCTTTGTCTTATGTAGTATATATGAATTTATCGTATATATTAATATAATTTATCGTATAGAGCAACCTAAATGCGGTACGATAATTTGGGCTCCTGGCGGTTTGCCAAGGCAGCAAGGTGTGCTTTCGAGGTACGCCAGAGCCTTCACGAACACCAACCAGTTAACATCTAATTTTCCGCCCTCAGTTGATCGTGCTTTTGTGCCTGTAATCACAATACACACACACTCAGCTCAGTAGCTCGACGCGTAGTGAGAAAGTGTGTAATATGCCAGAGACTAAAGGGTAAACCATATGTAACTGGACCAGCTCCACCTCTACCTGAATGCCGTGTAAAGCACGTAGAACCTTTCCAAGCGGTAGGATTAGATTACACAGGGGCATTGAAGACGAGGGAGCATGAGAAGGTTTATATATTATTGTTTACCTGTGCGACGTCTCGAGCGGTACACCTAGAACTATGTGATAATATGTCTAGCGAAGAATTTATGCTGGCGTTCAGACGGTTTTGTGCCCGTCGTTCATTTCCTCAACTCATTCTTAGCGACAATGCTCCCACTTATGTCCAAGCATCAAAATATCTAAAGGATATGAGTAGTGATCCTACTGTCATCACTTTTTTGGGAGAGAAGAAGTGCGAATGGAGGTTCATTCCAGTTAAGGCACCTTGGTTTGGTGGAATGTGGGAACGATGTGTCGGCATAGTAAAGTCAGGACTAAGAGCGGTTGTAGGACGTGCTCTATTAAAGAAAAGTGAGTTGACGACAGTCCTCACAGAGATAGAGGCAGTCGTGAATGATCGCCCGCTTACATTTGTGTACACCGACCTGCAAGAACCACTACCATTAACGCCAGCTCACTTGCTATATGGAAAACCATTGACTGCGTTTCCATCTGATTTTCAGTCCATAGTAGAGTTAGAGGATCCCTCGTTGTACTCTGAGGTAGCGGTGTCTAAGAGATACCAGTATATATCCAGGATAATCGAGGATTTTAGGAAACGGTGGATTAGTGAATATCTGCTAGCATTGAGGGAAAGGAGTGTTACTCCCTCTGGTAGACCAACGGCACCTACAGTTGGTGAAGTTGTTTTAATTAAAGAAGATAGTCCTCGTTTATACTGGAAATTAGGCCGCGTATTGGAGGTATACAAGGGGGCAGACTCTGTAGAGCGGGTGGCGCTATTGAAGACAGCCACTGGAACTACTGTTCGTCCTATCGCACGTTTGTACGCTTTGGAGCTCGATTCCGCATTGCAATCTGAGGCTCCACCTGTTATTGCTGGGTCCGAGGATTCTCCAAGGAACGACTCACCTCTTACTGATGGTGATCATTCTCGGACCGGGACGCGTCCCAGACGCGCTGCTGCTGGCGCCGTCGACTTGTGGCGTCAGAAGATAGCCTCTGGGCAACTTTAGGTTTAAGGTGGGGTTCAGGTCTTTTTTGTGGGGGGAGTGTATCGTATAAATACGATAGAATATGACTTTTGTGATCTCTTATGTCTCTGTGACGTCACGATCTCTCCTACAGCACCAGACGTAGGACGAGTAGATCGTATATTATAAGATTGTAAATAAGTTAAGTTATAAAGGGCCTAATATGCTATTAAGCAATATTGCCTTTGTCTTATGTAGTATATATGAATTTATCGTATATATTAATATAATTTATCGTATAGAGCAACCTAAATGCGGTACGATAATTTGGGCTCCTGGCGGTTTGCCAAGGCAGCAAGGTGTGCTTTCGAGGTACGCCAGAGCCTTCACGAACACCAACCAGTTAACATCTAATTTTCCGCCCTCAGTTGATCGTGCTTTTGTGCCTGTAATCACAATACACACACACTCAGCTACACCACCAAGACGCTCTCATCGACATCATGACTGACTGATAGATAAGCATACATTATATAATCATGTCCATTCCCATGTAATCATTTATTCTTTCTTTAACTTGACTCATGTCATGGGACCGAAGTCTCGTTCCCCATTGTCCACCACCATATTGGGTAAAACGTTCTCCCTTGCCTCATTGCCACGTGGAACTATTGGTGAGTTAATTCCTGGCTAATATTAACCCTTATAACCTTACCCTATAATATAGGGTAAGGTCTCACATAATAAATGTATATATTATATACATTTATTATGTGAGACCTTTGGATATAAATTAGCTTGTTTCAGATTGAATTCAATTTAGATATAGAGTAGTTTTCATTTAGATTGATTTGATTTGATTCATTATAGCTTAGTAATATTTAACTTCCATTGATAGTTTACCACAGCTGCCTTTATTTAATTATACCTATGCCATTATACACTGTAGGTCCTATCACTAGTATTTATTCCTGCTTATGAGTTGAGAGTTCTCTAAATCCGTAATGTACTTTCTTTGCTAAGCATCAGATCCTACAGTAGCCGCATGCAGTTTAGAACCCCGCATCTTGTCTACCGGTACGATGTTTTGAGGACTGTTTGCTTTCACCTTCTTTCACGCAGGGGTGATTAGTTGTATTAATTAACGTAACGTTAAATGTACTTTCTTCTAGTTTGTTATTAAATTGTTTCTGCAATTTAATTCCGTTATCTATCTTTTCCTTGAAGCTTTAAGTCAACTTAAGCTTGACTATCAGCAGTCTATAGTGCGTGCACCCTGTAACTGAGTCATAGGATACCTCGTTGTCCAGGCAGGACTCTTGACGGTTTAGGGTGGTTTGTTGCCTGGGTTTATAGATAAGGGTTGGATCTAGCGTTTTCCGTTGTTGCTTGTTGCCGCATACCTAGTCCAATAGAAAGAGCCCAGTGTTTATATATCCCAGGACGTAACAAATGGCGACCTTGCATAGGATTTACTGAACAGAGGAATATAGTGGTCATTTGTTTTGAGATTCCTTATGATTAGAGGAATACAGTGGACATAGAGTTTTTTTTTGGAGCAACCAATATAACACATTAAAGACTTTAAATATCATTAGTATATACATACTTGCATAGGAGATAAGGCACATTCTATAACCGTGATAATTACTGCAGTACACAAACATGTCTAATACATCAGAACACAGTGATGGGTCAGGTCACGATACGGGCTCGGAGGGAGAAAGACCTGTGGAGTGGCTAGTCGATAGCGAGGAGGGTGCTAGAAGATTTTTAGAGGTGCCCCTTACCGCTGCCAGGGTGTTGAAGCTGAATAAGTATGGCTTAAAGTGTGTGGCAGGTCTTCAGGGTCACCAGGGTTTAAGTGGCATGAGGAAAGATCAGCTGAGGACTTTGATATTGGGTTTAGAAGGGAGAGACCGGGGTGGAGAGGTGACTGGGGGCCCCGGTCCCCAGCCCCCCCTCCACTCTACCCCCGTATCAAACGTCAGGGTCCCTGAATTTAGTCTATCTATCTATCTATATGCTCAGGCCCAATCCCCATTTTGGGGGTAGCCGACTCAAGACAGAGCAAGAACAGGGAAAATACAAAAACAACATAAAACAAAAAATAAACACAGATAAAAAACACAAACTCACACACATCCAGGTCACCCAGGAGAAGACCCAGAGACCAGGGTTACCAAGGTCACTCCAGCACTCCCCCGGCCCCTGACCACCCGGAGAGGTTCCGATCTCGGCAGGCAGACATGCAGCGGAGCCAAAGCCACAAGCCCTCCCACCACACTTCCAGGCACACCCTTCATATTAATCGTCCCCCCGGGCCAGGCGCCTGATGGACTATTATCTAGTCAAACTTGCGCCCGACCCCTTACTCCAAATGACCATGTGTTCACTCAACTATTCACAAGCATTCTCCATTCACTCCTGTCCACCACCACTTCCCCTGCCTGATCTATAGTCATTCCTCTATCATCCAAAGCCTTTCTTACACAGTCTCTCCATCTCAATGGGGGTCTTCCTGCCCTTCTATCTCCCCTTGTACCTGACTCACATATTCTCTTTGTAAGCCTTTCATCTCCCATTCGTTCAACATGACCATACCAGCTCAGCACCCTTCTGTCCACTCTGGCTGACAAATGTTCCTGCTGCCCCACTCTCCTACGTATCTCTTCATTCCTCAATCTGTCTCTACGAGTAACTCCACACATACTCCTCAAGCAGCTCATCTCCATCACATCCAGCCCTCTTTTCTCCTTTTTCTTCAGAGCCCATGTCTCAGCCCCATACATCACTGTTGGCACAACAATTCCTTGATACAGTGCACTTTTTACTTTCACTCCGAGATTTCTCGTCTTCCACATACTTCCCATTGCTCCGAAAACCTTCCTTCCTTCACACACTCTCTGTTTTACCTCCACTTCCATACCTCCACTCCTGCTTATCGTTCCTCCTAGATATTTAAAACACTCTACTTGTTCCAATATTTCCCCATCCAGCCTCACATCTAGATTCACCCTATGCTCTCCCCTATTACACACCATTACTTTACTTTTATTGACGTTCACCTTCAGTTTCCTCCTTCCACAAACCACACCAAACTCTTTGACTACCCGCTGCAGTTTCTCATCAGAATCCGCCACCAATGCTGTGTCATCAGCGAACAGCAACTGATTCAACTCCCAATCTCTACCATTCTTTCCTACTAAACCCAATCCTCTTCCCATAGTTCTCCTTTTCACCTCCCTCACCACACCATCCATAAACATATTAAACAGCCATGGTGACATTACACAACCCTGTCGCAAACCTACCTTTACCTCAAACCATTCACTCAACTCACCATTTCCTACTCTCACACATGCTCTACTCCCTTCATAAAAACTCTTAACTGCTTCTAACAAATTTCCTCCTATTTCATAAATCCTTAACACCTTCCACATTGCTTCACGGTCCACACGATCATACGCTTTTTCCAAGTCCATAAAAGCCCAAAATATCTCCTTATGCTTCTCTAAATACTTCTCGCATAACTGTCTTACTGCAAACATCTGATCCACGCACCCTCTTCCCCTCCTAAAACCGCACTGTTCTTCTCCTATTGCAACTTCTGTACACTTTATTATCCTCTCTAACAACACCCTGCCATACAGCTTTCCAACCACTGACAATAAACTAATACCTCTATAACTTGAACACTCCTGCCGATCTCCCTTCCCCTTGTACAACGGCACAATACATGCACTCTTCCAGTCTATTGGTACCCTTGACACAACAAAGCACACGTTTAGTACATACCCCCAAGTTGATGGTCAATAGCAGCGTGGAATTCAATCACAGGGACCCTCTCCATTAAATGCACCTTCCCCTCCTCAAGGGTTGACTCCAGATTTGTTGTTTCGGCTTGAGATGGCCAAGGTTGAGGTTGCTAGAGCTCAGGTTGAGGCTACCGAAAGACAGGCTAGAGCTCAGGTTGAGGCTGCCGAGAGACAGGCTAGTGTGCAGGCTGAGGCTGCTAGAGCTCAGGCTGAGGCTGCAGAGAGAACAGCTATACGAGAGGCTGAACTGCAGGCAGAGTCTACTAGGTATCGGGCTGACAGGGAGCTGGAGAGATCTCGAGTCGAGGTAACAGGGCGAAATATTGGGGGAGGTAACAGACATCGGGACCAATCATTGTCGCACCTGCTTAAACTAGTTCCTGTGTTCGATGAGTTATGTGTGACTGAGTTTTTTATGCGATTTGAGAAGTGTCAGGAACACCAGTGGCCTCAGGAAAAGTGGGCAGCATTAGTTTCATCAAGACTCCTAGGAAAGGGGCTAAAAGCGTATGATGCACTACTTTAGAGTCCTGTGTAGTTTATGATGAGCTAAAGAAGGCTGTGCTACGGGCCTATGAGTTACAACCAGAAATTTACTGCTTGAAGTTTCGGGGTGTTACTAAGGGCAAGGATAGTACCTTCCTAGAACACGCCCGGGACTTGTCTGATGCACTATGACATTGGCTGCGTTCTGAGAGGGCAGCTACTTTTGAGGAGTTGAGTGAGCTGGTTCTCTTGGAGCAGTTCTTCAAGTGCACAGGCGGGGACTTAACATTAAATATAAAAGAAACAAATCCTAGAACTCTCCAGGAGGCAGCAGAAATGGCTGACCGCCGACTGTCATTAATTCGAGGGTGCGAAGCAGCAGCTAGGAGTGAGTCGGGTGCAAAGGATCGTACCCCTCCCCCTCCCAAGAATTTTGATACACATAAATACACAAAACCATGTAGCACTGACAATATACTGAACATAAACCAAATACCGTCCCGTATAAGAAGTCTAATGGAACCTCCCACTCCCAAGGGAAACCAAAGAGTAAAGAGTGCTTTGCATGTCACAAGGAGGGTCACTTTACAAATGCTTGTCCGAACAAGCCACCAAACAAGGTTGTGTCATTGGCCCGCAGCATAGGGGTGTCGCCTATATCTTCTGAGTTTGCCAAGGGTAGTTCGTCAGAGGTTGGGACACAGCCTGTGTTCAAGAGTCCGGAAGGCTCGAACCCTGTCCGCGACGTCTTTGGGGGTCATAGAGGGCATGGTTTTGTGAGGTGGGCTGGCGAAAGGCGAGGAGTTAAGCTATTGCGTGATACGGGGGCTTCTCAGACCTTGTTAAAGAACTTTACTGGTAGGCCGATTAACGCTGCTCGGGTGGTGGTAGTTCAGGGGATCAATGCTACGAAGTCCTACCCGCTGGTGCGGATGGAGCTGGAGGTGGGTGGTGTGGCGAAGGAGCTGGATGTAGGAATTGTAGAGAACTTGCCTGTTGGGGATGTCGACCTCCTCCTCGGCAACGACTTTGCGGTGCCTGCTTCTAAGGTTTCACCCTTGGTCGTTGCCGAGAAGGCGGCCGACGTTAGTAGGGAGAAACAGGAGTGGGTTGAGAAGTGTAGCGTACAAACCATGGCATGTGTTGTGACGCGTTCTCAGACATCCGGAGCCTTGCAGCCACCACCTCAGTCTATCAAACTGCGGAGGAAAGGTCACAAGAAAACGGGAAGTGTTGGTCAATTGGAGAGTTTTGAGCCGGCAGTGTTTCTTGGTGACTCATTCTTGGCACCTATGTTCGAGTCTGGAGAGGCCCCGGGGCCTGTCACCGCTAGTGCAGGTGCAGGGCAGGAAGAGACTCTGCGACAGCATCGTTATGCGCAGCGTGAGGAAAGGATGGCTCAGCGGGACATTGGAGGTGGAAATAAATTATTTAAGATGAACTTGGATAATCTCACACCTGCTGATATATGTTCCTTGCAGCTGGAAGATCCTGAAGTCAGGGCGTGTGGTAATGGTGCTATCGAACTGGAGAGCGATGGGGATGCGCAGCCTGGTGATTTTTTCTTGTCCGAGGGGATCTTGTATCGGAGACATCAGGATCCCAAGAAAAAGTGGGATGGCGGGTCAGGATTAGTGGACCAGTTAGTAGTACCGAGGGTGTGCCGTGAGAGCTTATTGAGATTAGCTCATGATGTGCCTTTGGCAGGGCACCTGGGGGCACGTAAGACGGAGGCAGCTCTGAGCAAGCTTTTCTGGTGGCCTGGGCTAAAGGCGAGTGTCGTGTCATGGGTGTCACAGTGTCACACTTGTCAAGTTGTTGGGAAACCCAATCAGGTCATCCCGAGAGCCCCGTTACAACCCATGCCTGTCATTGGGCCGCCCTTCAGCAAAGTAGTTATCGATATGGTTGGCCCATTGCCCCCCACTAGTGCCGGCAATAAATTTGTACTAACTGTAATGGATGTAGCAACACGGTATCCAGATGCTTACCCCATGCGCAACGGGATGGCTAAGACTGTTCTCAAAAACCTGCTTGTCTATTTCTCTCGTTATGGCTACCCTCAGGAGATCCAGTCTGATCAGGGATCCAATTTTACTTCTGCTCTATTTAAGCAGACCATGCAGCAACATGGGGTAGTATCTGTGGTGTCATCTGCTTACCATCCCGAGAGTCAGGGAGTTTTGGAAAGGTGGCACTCGACTCTCAAGAGTATGTTGCGGTGTTATTGCATGGAAAATGGGAAGGACTGGGATCTAGGTCTCCCATACGTTTTATTTGCTGCGAGAGAAGTACCTGGGGAGAGCTTGGGATTTAGCCCGAACGAGTTGGTTTTTGGACACAGGGTCAGGGGGCCCCTCCACATAGTCAAGGAGATCTGGGAGGGAGTCACAAAGCCATGCTCGCTTCTAAAGTATGTAGTTGAAAGCCGTGAGAGAATGCTAAAGAGCTTGGAGGTAGCAGGTCGGAACCTTAAGAGTTCACAAGCTCAGATGAAGGACAGATACGACCAGAAGGTGAAGCTGAGGGAGTTTGAAGTAGATCAGGAGGTACTGATACTACTGCCTCTGGTGGGACACCCCATGTCTGCCAAGTATTCTGGTCCATATCGGGTTGTAAGGAAGGTTTCTGATCTCGACTATTTAGTAGCTACTCCTGATCGTAAGAAAAAGAACCAACTTTGCCATGTAAATCTGATGAAAGAGTATGTGAGGCGCCCCTCCGAGCCTCTCACTGTCCCGGTGTTGATCTGCAGCGATCGTGGTGGAGAAGGAGGAAGGGACAGTCAAGCTGCGCGGGAGGATAATTGGGATTGTCATGTTTCCGCGGATCAGTGGGCGGGGAATTCTAGACAAGTGGCTCACGAGTTGATATTGCACCTGCCTGAGCAACAGCGTGTAGCTGTGCAGCACTTGTTTGATTCAAACCCAGCTGTTTTCGCGGAGCATCCTGGCCTCACTACTCAAGCGGTGCACGATGTCGATGTTGGGACCACCCGCCCTTTAAATCAGTGCCATACAGTGTTCCCCCTATTAAATTACCAGCACTTAGGGAAGAGCTGGTTTATATGCTGAAACGTGGGCTGATTTCTGAGGGTGCAGTAAGGTGGACTTCCCCAGTCACACTGCAGCCCATACCAGATGGCAAGGTGCGGTTTTGTATAAATTTCCGCAGGTTGAATGGTTTAACCCCCACAAATGGCTACCCTCTCCCTCGCGTGGACGACAGTATGCATAAGATAGGAAATGCCAAGTTCCTCACTAAGATAGACCTTGTTAAGGGTTATTGGCAAGTGCCCTTGTCTGAGATAGCGCGAGAGGTGTGTGGGTTTGTGGTGGACGGTGCCACATATCGTTGCCATGTTATGCCATACGGGCTGAAAAATGCCCCTGCAACGTTTCAGAAATTAATGAACGACATTATAGCCGACATTCCCAACTGTACAGTGTACCTAGATGATGTCATAATATACGACGATGATTTTAACAGTCACTGTGCTCACATCGGACAGCTTTTTAATAAACTGAATGAAGCAGGTTTGGTGGTAAACCTGGGTAAGTGCGATTTTGTCAAAGCCACAGTTTTGTACCTAGGGTTCGAGGTGGGGATGGGTCAGGTGTGCCCTCCACAGACAAAGATCAAAGCCATCGATCAGTTTCCCCAGCCTACGACTAAGAAACAAATCATGCGGTTTCTAGGTATGATAGGCTATTATCATTGCTTCATCAAAGGCTATTCGACTGTACTGGCACCTTTAACTGACTTATTATCTAAGGACAAGAAGTTCCGGTGGTCTCCTGAGTGTGCAGAGGCGTTTTCCTTGGTGAAACACCTGTTATGTACCCACCCAATACTCAGGGCCCCGGACTTCAGCAAACCTTTTCAGCTGGCGACTGATGCCAGTGGCGTAGGGGCTGGGGCTGTCTTGTTACAGACAGATGATGAAGGTATCGAACATCCAGTGAGTTTTTACAGTAAAAAATTCAATAGTGCACAAAGGAATTACTCTGTAATTGAAAAAGAACTCCTGGCGATAGTGCTGGCGCTCAGGCACTTCGATGTATATGTTCCTGCTTTTGGACCAGTCGTAGTGGTTTATACCGATCATCACCCTCTGAAATTCTTGAATCAGTTTCATAACCGGAATATGAGGCTGACCAGGTGGTCACTCATGCTTCAGGAGTATAATCTGGACATACGCCATATTGCCGGTTCTGATAACGTGATAGCGGATTGTCTATCAAGGGTGGATGATGTTGGTTAGACTGCCACAGGATTGAGGGTTGAGTGTGGAGGAAAATAGGCTGTCACTGTAGTTCAGCCGAAAAAAACAAATTAAAAAAGCAAAAACCTTATAAAAACTCTTTATTTTTATAACGTGTAGAATTTTGTATAAGATGTTGTAGCAGTATCTAAGTTGAATGTTTTCGCTTATTGTCGCTAAGTTAGTTGAACTTGCTCGGTGGAGCGCAACAGTCTTTATTTTTGTTATATATAGTGCCTTGTGTCGCAACAGTGTGTGGTACTATGAGAAGCTTTCTGTTAGATATGAAGAACTAAGTCAAGGGTCTTATATCTTGGGGGAGGTGTGACGCTTCTGCATAGTAGCCACGTGTGGGCATGCGCGTGTGTCAGCTGCCCAGCCGTTTAGAAACCGGCTGGCGGCAGCCGGCCGGCCGGCTTTTCCTTAGTATATATCCTACGACAATGTAACTAATGTCTGGGATATTCTTATGTTGTTTCACAGCTTGTAGCTGCCCTTATTCTTAACCAACGCATCTTAGTATATTTTATTCTCGATAGTTGATTGTTTCATTATAATGTATAAGATGTAAGTCTAGTGAGAGTGGGAGGAGACGAGCGGGAGAGAGAGACCGGCTGGGGGGACGTTGCTTCGCGCGGAGAGTCTAGCTTGGGACGAGCCTGATGTTGCCATATGCATTTGTTTGCAACATTAGGCTTAGTTTCGACTCACGCACGGGGTAGACGATTTTGACCCGGCAACTGTGTTGAGTGTTGCCAAGCATGGGATGTATTCTGCATGCCTAGGGTGGGGTCCAGACAGATTCAAGACTCAGAGCTCACCTCACTGTCGTACCCTTCGGACCCCCTTGATATCTATCCCTCTCAACCCCACTTAGAAACTTTCTCTCTTACTTTGTATACCTTCTTTCCCCTACTTCACCAATCTATTTAATTATCCCATCCCCTTGATAGACCTTATATCTATTATTGTATTAACGACGAGCTCTCAGATAATTAGATAGGATTTTGGGCCTTATGCAAAGACGTAATTGTTAATGAGACCTAGGAAGCTTTTTTTGTTGTCTCATATTTGGTGGTTTCATGCTTGCTAGTGTGTTCTTGTGTCAGGTTAGCAGGGGCTAGACCGGAGGGGAGGCTTTTTGCGATCCTTTAAGTAAAGTCTGCTGGTGCGAGTCCTGTGGACCCGCACGACTTTACTAGGATACCCGTGGGAGTCTGGGGGCATTTTCTTGTCTGTGTCCCTGTGTGTCTAGTGTTGTGTTGTGTGAGGGCCCTTGCCTAGTCCACTCAGCACTGCGCTAGCACGTCTTGCTTTTGTTTTAGGGTCGCCAGGAGAGAGTCAGATACTTGCGATCTGAGTCTCTCAAGAGAGCACCCTTTCAATTAGAGTAATTTGGCGCACAGACTTGGGAACGTCCCTAGGCTAGAGCAGGTGGCTCAGCCCGGGTATCCGAAGCCTATATCCTTCCGGCTAGACCTCTGCTACCTGGCAGATTAACAGCTAGGGGTTTATTATCTCTGTATGCTTGTTATTGTGCCACAGTTTACCGTTTTTGTGAGCATTGTGAGTCAGGGTGTGGCATAGAGACTCTGTCCGAGCAGGCTTGCCTGACTAAGAGTGAGAAGCACACCTGTATGTGGTTATGTTGCGAGTTGCTGCCTTTATTTAATTATACCTATGCCATTATACACTGTAGGTCCTATCACTAGTATTTATTCCTGCTTATGAGTTGAGAGTTCTCTAAATCCGTAACGTACTTTCTTTGCTAAGCATCAGATCCTACAGTTGCCGCATGCAGTTTAGAACCCTGCATCTTGTCTACCGGTACGATGTTTTGAGGACTGTTTGCTTTCACCTTCTTTCACGCAGGGGTGATTAGTTGTATTAATTAACGTAACGTTAAATGTACTTTCTTCTAGTTTGTTATTAAATTGTTTCTGCAATTTAATTCCGTTATCTATCTTTTCCTTGAAGCTTTAAGTCAACTTAATTGTGTTTTCTTTTATATAGCCTGCTTGACTATCAGCAGTCTATAGTGCGTGCACCCTGTAACCGAGTCATAGGATACCTCGTTGTCCAGGCAGGACTCTTGATGGTTTAGGGTGGTTTGTTGCCTGGGTTTATAGATAAGGGTTGGATCTAGCGTTTTCCGTTGTTGCTTGTTGCCGCATACCTAGTCCAATAGAAAGAACCCAGTGTTTATATATCCCAGGACGTAACACTTGTCACTGCGGTGGTGCGGCTTGGAGCAAGAGGGGTGTGTGGTGGTATAAGACTTATGCAAGCCTTGCTTGCTTTGCTTGCCTTGCCTTCCTCCGGTCCTTCTTGTTACTGTCGCTGCCAGAATTGCAGATGGTGACTATGATGTTCATTCCTGGTGTTGGGGGAAGTGCAGGTGTGATGGAGGCAACTCGGAGGCACTGTGGTGGTGTGGCGCTGTGTCTTCTTTCCTCGGTGGTGTGGTGCCAAGGGTGGTAATGTTGGCTCTTAGTGGTATTGTGTTTCGATCCCCTTTCTTCGTTAATTCATTTCCCTCCACGGAATAATAGCCACGGCCTCGTGGATGTATTAAGAAACACCAAATGTCGTCTTGTCGAGAGAAGGTCTTGTGCTGGTTGAGGTATTCCCACCATTTCCTGAGGCAAGCATCTGTGGGCCTCAAGGTGTTGGCAAACACCGTCAGGTAGGAGTCGCTGTTGCTGTATGACAAGGTTATCTCCAGCTTGTCTAGAAATCGGAGGATGTAGGATCGGCCCTGATCTTGGCACCACCTGATCTTCTTGAAGAGGATTTCCATGGTGCTGAAGGTGCTGGAGTCGGTCGCAGGAGCGTTAACAGGGGACGGCATGGTGAGTAAATTTGGAGATGCGGCTCGAGGAGGTATTGGTCTGGTGGTGTTTGAGGAGGAAGTGATGGTGTGACCTTTGACATGTCCTGTTTTATGCCTGCGTGGGGACGCAAAGGTACCAGGTGACCTCACTGAGGTGTGAAAAGGTTGAGTTGTGGTGGTCTGAGTTGGTAATGTTGGCTTTTAGTGGTGTTGTGTTTCCATCCTCCTTCTTCGTTATTTCATATATATTATATACATGCCCCATATACAATATTGCCTAATCTTGCATGGTGAATTACAGTACTGTATATGCTAACAATGTTTATGGCTACTCTCGATAACTACTTTAGTGTGTGTAGCACTTGGCTATAATTTCTATATTGTGTATGCATATACAGTTAGGCGAGACTTACAGTTTAAATTCAACTTTCGTCTTTGCCCTTTGAAGTACAGTCGTGTGTAATCAATACCATGTGCTACAGAAATACTGCCCTTATAAAAAACTGCATAAATTGGTAATTCCATTATCATATTCCATATCAAGGAGGAAACTGAAGGTGAACGTCAATAAAAGTAAAGTAATGGTGTGTAATAGGGGAGAGCATAGGGTGAATCTAGATGTGAGGCTGGATGGGGAAATATTGGAACAAGTAGAGTGTTTTAAATATCTAGGAGGAACGATAAGCAGGAGTGGAGGTATGGAAGTGGAGGTAAAACAGAGAGTGTGTGAAGGAAGGAAGGTTTTCGGAGCAATGGGAAGTATGTGGAAGACGAGAAATCTCGGAGTGAAAGTAAAAAGTGCACTGTATCAAGGAATTGTTGTGCCAACAGTGATGTATGGGGCTGAGACATGGGCTCTGAAGAAAAAGGAGAAAAGAGGGCTGGATGTGATGGAGATGAGCTGCTTGAGGAGTATGTGTGGAGTTACTCGTAGAGACAGATTGAGGAATGAAGAGATACGTAGGAGAGTGGGGCAGCAGGAACATTTGTCAGCCAGAGTGGACAGAAGGGTGCTGAGCTGGTATGGTCATGTTGAACGAATGGGAGATGAAAGGCTTACAAAGAGAATATGTGAGTCAGGTTGTTACGGCTGGATCGGCAATACATATTCGGGATTCTTGATTGTAGGACAGAAATGGCTTATGTGACAACGACACGCTCGATTCCAGTCCCAAATACTATATGCTCCAGACAACAAAAGCACCAACGCCCTACAGAGTTATCGTCTACGGTAACGAGGTACCATAACTCGGCGAAAGTGTACAACAGGGGTAGGCTATGAGGCTAAACTCCCTCAGACATTTATAGGTTACGTTATTACTAAAGAAATGCAATACTCAAGAAACTACGTTAATATTAAGCCTCTAATAATGTAGAATAGAAGCAGGCTAAAGGTATGACAGTGAAATGCTAAATGACAAATGTACACGCCTACTTGAAAGCGCGTGCACTAGAATAACTGTCCCCTACTAACATGCACTAGCATGTAGCATACAAGATGTTCATGATCCAGTAGATACCTAATAATACACATGGAAGGAACATAAATAGTAGTCACTTATTATAATAATGAATCTATACTTGGAATAACTAAAAGGTTGCAGGCAACAGTACTGCGCCGGTAGCCTACTACCGCATAGGCTACTTCGCTTCTCTCACTCTGTCTCCCCTCTGAGTCCGTATGCGCCCTACGCAACAGAACTCCGGACACAGCAGCAAAACGACAGTGCAGTTAATTGATACATGAAAGTATTAATAGTGTTGTCTTGTGTGTGAGTAATGTGTATTGTAAAGTGTTACATACATAAACTTAAAGAGAGCTGCAATGCATAGTAAAATAAAGATATATCCCACTCATCATCCCCATGTGTTCTAGCTAGCAGGCCAAGTCACAGGAACAACGAGTCCCAGCACCGAAAGCGAGAACCCAGGAAAAGACTGTAGAGAACACAAGGACAGATAAATTACGTTACTCTACTATACCGGCACTACGAGCGAGCTGTAGTCTCTGGTACTACACTCGCTCCTGGCTCGGTATGCAAATCAAGGCTAAGTCCTCGCCCCTCTACAGACAACTCCTGGGCATGGTCGGGCTCTTACACATGGCACCAGTCTAGTCACAAATTGGATGATGAGCGGGGCATATAACTCGTGAACATGTAGAACGTTCACCAACTATCCTCATCAAGAAGATCGCTGTTCACATTAACCCCTTAAATCTAATACATGTAAATATATGCTTGTCCTAAGAGTAATACGAGAGGTGAGTGCTGAAACTCCTTTAGGACCTCAAGGGAAGGTTATGCATTTAAATAGAGAGAAGAATGAAATGAGAGTAATGTCGTCAGAGAGAAAGAGTGCAACCGTGAGAAATTGGGAGAGAGGGCAAGGGATGTTAGAATCTCAAAGGTTCTAGGCAACCTGATCATGGAACACACAGCGAGCCTCCAGGCAATGTGCTGTACGACAACATGGGCAGCCCAGGCAGCATAGGCAGGCGGCAATGGACTACCAACCCTGTCGCGCCCAGCTATAAGCGCAAGGCTGCCAACCAGTCCATACGTCTGGCAACCACCCCCCCGGCAGCATGGCGCGTTGCTACCCTCTCGCTCTGAAGCCTAACTCACTCTCTCTCTCTGAACTCCCATTGTCTTATCTATCAACTTCTCTATTGATACTACATATTAAATGGAAGGTCTCGACATGGCTTAAAACAAAACCCACCACTGGTTAGCACATGACGAGACCTTTGCAGAGATACAAAGAACATAGTTATAAGTTGTCACACTCAATATACATAGCTGCTGACGGTAGCCAGCACGGTACAGTGGTACGGGCGGTACAGTGGAGTACCAAGGAGTACAATCAGGTTGCGTTGCCACGCACTGGGTGCGTCACAGCCCCCCCCAAGATTTTAGATAATCGACCTTAGAAGCATTATCAAAATCTGACAGGCAACCAACCGACCTGCTACCCCTAGCTGCCACTAATTGCAAAAGGTGCACAACAACTGAAGTGTGAATTATACATAAAACACAATATCGCATGCATCATGCTACAACAATAAAGACTTACAAAACTAAAAAAAAAAATTCTCGTTTATTTTATTGTTTTATAATCTTTTTGGACGGCGTTATGATAGCCTAATTTTACTCCTGCTCAACCCACACACCGTGCACGACTATCCTGGATCATCAACCCTTGATAGACAATCTGCTATCACGTTCTCACTCCCGGCAATATGCTGAATGTTGAGATTATACTCTTGGAGCATTAGGGACCACCTGGTCAACCGCATATTCCGATTGTGAAACTGATTTAGGAATTTCAAGGGATGATGGTCCGTATAAATCGTCACTACCGGGCCGTAGGCTGGAACATAAACTTCGAAATGTTTGAGCGACAAAACGATAGCAAGAAGCTCCTTCTCTATAGTCGAGTAATTCCTTTGTGCCGAATTAAACTTGCGAGAAAAGAAGCTCACTGGGTGTTCCAAGCCCTCGGAATCAGTCTGCAGTAACACTGCCCCGGCACCCACACCGCTGGCATCAGTCGCCAGCTGAAAACTCCTGGAGAA
Organism: Lithodes maja; assembly: GCA_037953745.1. NCBI lineage: Eukaryota > Metazoa > Arthropoda > Malacostraca > Decapoda > Lithodidae > Lithodes > Lithodes maja. Next base: position 26,133 of record JBAKBP010017596.1, read on the forward strand.
GTCTGGGGCTCTCAAAATCGGATGTGTACACAGCAGGTGCTTGACTAGGTCGAAAGCCCTCTGACACTCCGCAGCCCAACAGAACTTCACTGACTTCGACAGTAGATCAGTTAACGGTGCTAAGACAGTAGAGTATCCCCGGATGAAGCGCCTATAATAGCCTATCATACCTAGGAACCGCATGACCTGGCGCTTAGTGGTGGGCCTGGGAAACATATTGATAGCCTGTATCTTGCTCAGGGGGGGGGCACACCCGGCCTAACCCGACCACGAAGCCAAGATACTGCACAGTAGCCTTTACAAACTCGCACTTCCTCAGGTTCACCACCAGCCCAGCATCGTGCAACTTCCCAAACAGGGTCTCTAAGTGCCTTAGGTGATTTTCAAAATCGTCATCATACACTATCACGTCATCAAGGTAGACCGTGCAGTTAGGGATTTCGTCACAAATATCGTTCATCAGGTTCTGAAACGTGGCAGGTGCGTTCTTAAGCCCATAAGGCATTACGTTACATTGGTAGGTCTTGCCATCTACCACAAAACCACAAACTTGCTTAGCTCGGTCCGACAGGGGTACTTGCCAGTAGCCTTTTACAAGATCAATTTTAGTAAGGTACTTTGCATTCCCTATCTTGTCCACGCTGTCGTCAACTCGAGGCAAAGGGTAAGGGTTGGTAGTGGTCAAGCCATTTAGCCTACGAAAATCTATGCAGAACCGCACCTTGCCGTCAGGTTTTGGCTGCAACGTGACGGGTGATGTCCACTTCACATAACCTTCAGTGATCATCCCTCTCTCAACCATGTACTTTAACTCCTCCCGTAAAGCTGGCAACTTTACCGGGGGCACACGGTAGGGCACTGACTTGAAGGGCACATTATCACCGACGTCCACGTCGTGCGTTACCTGAGTAGTGAGACCTGGGTGTTCGGCGAAAACAGAGGGGTATGACCTGAACAGGCCTAGGACAGCAGCACCCTGGTGCTCAGGCAGGTGACTTACAGCTTGCCTAGCCTCTTGTTCAGTATTCCCCGCCCACTGCTCCGCGGAAATGACACAGTTCCAGCTATCCTCCTCAGCAGCATGACTGTCCCCACCTCCTTCTCCACCCTGGCCACTGCAGGCCAGCACAGGGACAGTGAGAGGCTCTGAGGGGCGTCTCACATACTCTTTCATGAGGTTAACATGACATAACTGATGTTTTTTTCTACGGTCAGGTGTTGCAACGAGATAATCAAGGTCGGACAGTTTCTTAGCCACCACATACGGCCCAATAAACTTGGCAGAAAGGGGGTGTCCAGGCAAAGGTAAAAGCAACATTACCTCCTGACCCACCGAAAACTCCCGAAGCTTCACCTTGGCGTCATACTGGTGCTTCATGACCGCCTGTGCATTAACCAAGTTATTACCTGCCGCTGCCATGCAACCTATAAGTCTCTCCCGGCTCTCAAGGATATATTTAAGTACAGACCCCGGCTTCTCTTCGCCCTCCCAGATCTCTTTCACCATACTTAAAGGTCCTCTCACATTATGGCCAAAGACTAGTTGATTTGGACTGAACCCCAGGCTCTCTCCTGGGACTTCACGTGCAGCGAACAGAACATACGGCAGACCCAAATCCCAATCAGTGTCATGTTCTGCACAGTAACAGCGTAGCATACTCTTCAGGGTCGAGTGCCACCGCTCCAAGACTCCCTGACTCTCGGGATGGTAGGCTGACGACACTACAGAACATATACCGTGCAACTGAAGGGTTTGCTTGAACAATTTGGATGTAAAATTGCTCCCCTGGTCTGACTGCACCTCACGTGGAAATCCATAACGGGAACAGAACAATAATAAGTTTTTAACAACTGCCTTTGCCGAGCCGTTTCTCATGGGGTATGCGTCCGGGTATCTCGTAGCCACATCCATGATTGTCAACAGGAATTTATTGCCACTACTAGTAGGCGGGAAAGGGCCAACCAAATCTACTACAACTTTGCTGAACGGAGGCCCGGTGACAGGTATGGGAAACAAAGGTGCCTTCGGGATGGTCTGGTTAGGCTTCCCCGTTGTCTGGCAGGTCGCACACCCAGCCACCCATGCACAGACATCAGCCTTGACCCCAGGCCACCAGAAAAACCTGCCCAATGCCGCCAATGTTTTTGTTACCCCCAAATGACCCGCCACCGGCACATCATGCGCCAGACACAATAAGGACTCTCTATACTTATTTGGAACAACCACCTGGTCTACTACCCTCGCACCGCCCTCCCACTTCGATTTGGGGTCTAGAAATCTGCGGTACAATATCCTGTTGAGCCTAAAGAAATCTCCCGGCTTCGCATCCCCATCTTCCTCCAACTCTATGGCACCATTGCTATAACGAGCTAGGCTAGCGTCTTGCAGCTGCTGCTCACTAATGTCCCTGGGCGTCAATGCATCAAGATGGTTTTGTAATAAGACATTACCCCGGCTAGTAGGCTCTACTGCCTTAGTGGCTCTCGCTACAGCTCTTGCCTCACGCGAAGTCTTACCCAACTCTGCCTTGTTACACACCATATCTGGGCCAGAATCAACTCCCGTGTTTATTATAGGTCCAAGTACCGAATCACCGAGAAGTGCAGCAGAATCAATGTCCCTTTTCCTGCCCTTAGCAACCTTCTCCTGATCCTTCCTCCACTGTCCCCGAGGTTGAGTGCTAGGCTGTGCAGGAGCCGCAGAGCGAGATCGGGTTACCACACAGGCCATCTCATCCTGTTGGCACCTCCCAACCCATTCCCGATTCTCACCATCCACGTCGGCCGCCCTCTCGGCAACGACTAAGGGTGGAGTCCCGGAAGTGGGCACCGCAAAGTCGTTGCCGAGAAGAAGGTCGACGCCCTCAACTGGCAAACACTCAACGATCCCTACATCCAGCTCCCTGCACACCTCTCCCACTCTCAACTCCAACCTCACAAGTGGGTATGACCTCGTAGCATTTATACCCTGCACCACAACAACTCTGGCCGCATTTATCGGTTTCCCTGTGAAGTTCCTCAACAAAGTTTGCGAAGCCCCCGTATCCCTCAGCAAGTCAACCCTCCGTAGTTCACTCCCCCAGCTCACAAACCCGTGCCCCCGATGGCTACAGAAAGTGTCCCGGACAGGTGTCGAGCCTTCCGTACGCTTCTTTACCGCGTGTGCCTCAGCTGCTGACAACCTACCCCGGGCAGTTGCTGCAGCCTTCAGAGACACACCGATACTGTGAACCAATGACACCGGCTTAGCGGGAGTGTTACTAGGGCACTCACGTGAATAATGGCCTAGCTTCTGACATTTGTAACATTTCACATCCCCAATGGGCTTCTTCTCTTGTGCGGGCGAAGAAGGGGCCTGACCTTTAGTAAACGGGAGAGGCTTGTGTTTGTAGGTGTTATTAGGTGCAATGCTTTTAGTGTGGTTATGTGTGTCATAGGATTTGTTATTATCGAAAACTCTGGTGGGTGGGGTATAGCGCCCCTTCTGCCCTGACTCAGCCCTCTGAGCGGCACCGCAACCACGAATCAATGATAATCTGAGGTCTGCCATCTTGGCAGCCTCCTCTACTGTCTTGGGACATTTTTCCTTAATGTTCAGCGTTAGATCGGTTCCAGTACATTTGTAAAACTGTTCCAGATAGAAAAGTTGCTTAATTTCCTCAGCCGACTCTGCGTGCTCGGACCGAAACCAGTTATTACATGCATCTGTTAAGTCCCGTGCGTGCTCCATAAAACTGACGTCGCTCTTCTTATTCACGCCACGGAACTTCAATCTATAAGTTTCGGGTTGCAGTTCGTAGGCCCGGAGCACAGCCTCCTTCACCAGTCCATACACGACACTCTCGTCCAGTGACAGTGCATCGTAGGCTTTCAACCCCTTACCCACTAGACGTGATGAAACTAATGCTGCCCATTTAACCTCCGGCCAGTCATACTCACGACACTTCTTTTCGAAACGAGCAAAAAACTCAGTCACTGCTGTCTCATCAAATGCGGGTACTAACTTAATTAAATGCGAAAGTGAGTCTGTAACCCAGTGCCCACCACCGAGATGACGCCCCGTGGTCTCTACTCTAGACTTCTCGACATCCATTTCAGCCTGGTACCTGGTTGCATCCTGATTGGCTTGGATTCTAGCAACCTCTATGCGTTCTATACTAGCCTGTTGTATCTGAGTCTCCTGCAGCTTAATCCGTTCTATACTAGCCTGTTGTATCTGAGTCTCCTGCAGCTTAATCCGTTCTATACTAGCCTGTTGACTCTCTTGCAACTTAAGCTTAGCTAGTTCTAGCTGAAATAACATCTCAGGAGACAGGCCTGGGGGGGGAGAGCACAAAATGGGGGATCCACACCGAGACGTGTTTACGGGTAAGCCAGCTTGCCATTGAGAACCCTCCTGCTGCATCGTGCTAAGACTCGCTGGCTGAGGGCCCAGCTCAGGGGTAGAGTGGAATGGAGGCTTGGAGGGAACCCCCCAAGACCCCACTCCACCCACCGCCCCATCGCCATCACCCAACAAACATGCCACCAAATTCTTCTTGGGCCAACTGTCAGGACAGTCCCGCCCCAAAACCGTGGCTAAACAGCGAAGACCGTAACAATCAATAGCCTGCAGGCGCTGTTCGGTCAAAGGTGTCTGCAAAAATGCCCGGGCATCCCTCTCTCCACTTATAACACTCCCCTCCCTAAATATCTGTTGTACTTGCTGGTCACTAGGCTGTACCGTGTTATCCTCCCCCGTAAATGATGAGTCATTAGACATAGTGCTGGTTATACAATTGCTGTTCATAAAAAAAAAAAAGTGCTTATTACTAATTGCAGTCTCGACTCACAAAATGTTAAAGATGCTTGAATGACTCTACTCTAGACACCCCTAACGAAACAATCTGCAAGTCCACCAATACAATAATGACACAATAAAAATTCCTCCAATATGCAAGAAAATTCTAGCCAGCTCTACTAGGTAGCATAGAATAGTTCTCCAAAAAACATGTGATAGGATACTACTGAATCTTGTGCAAGGTCGCCATTTTGTTACGGCTGGATCGGCAATACATATTCGGGATTCTTGATCGTAGGACAGAAATGGCTTATGTGACAACGACACGCTCGATTCCAGTCCCAAATACTATATGCTCCAGACAACAAAAGCACCAACGCCCTACAGAGTTATCGTCTACGGTAACGAGGTACCTTAACTCGGCGAAAGTGTACAACAGGGGTAGGCTATGAGGCTAAACTCCCTCAGACATTTATAGGTTACGTTATTACTAAAGAAATGCAATACTCAAGAAACTACGTTAATATTAAGCCTCTAATAATGTAGAATAGAAGCAGGCTAAAGGTATGACAGTGAAATGCTAAATGACAAATGTACACGCCTACTTGAAAGCGCGTGCACTAGAATAACTGTCCCCTACTAACATGCACTAGCATGTAGCATACAAGATGTTCATGATCCAGTAGATACCTAATAATACACATGGAAGGAACATAAATAGTAGTCACTTATTATAATAATGAATCTATACTTGGAATAACTAAAAGGTTGCAGGCAACAGTACTGCGCCGGTAGCCTACTACCGCATAGGCTACTTCGCTTCTCTCACTCTGTCTCCCCTCTGAGTCCATATGCGCCCTACGCAACAGAACTCCGGACACAGCAGCAAAACGACAGTGCAGTTAATTGATACATGAAAGTATTAATAGTGTTGTCTTGTGTGTGAGTAATGTGTATTGTAAAGTGTTACATACATAAACTTAAAGAGAGCTGCAATGCATAGTAAAATAAAGATATATCCCACTCATCATCCCCATGTGTTCTAGCTAGCAGGCCAAGTCACAGGAACAACGAGTCCCAGCACCGAAAGCGAGAACCCAGGAAAAGACTGTAGAGAACACAAGGACAGATAAATTACGTTACTCTACTATACCGGCACTACGAGCGAGCTGTAGTCTCTGGTACTACACTCGCTCCTGGCTCGGTAGGCAAATCAAGGCTAAGTCCTCGCCCCTCTACAGACAACTCCTGGGCATGGTCGGGCTCTTACACATGGCACCAGTCTAGTCACAAATTGGATGATGAGCGGGGCATATAACTCGTGAACATGTAGAACGTTCACCAACTATCCTCATCAAGAAGATCGCTGTTCACATTAACCCCTTAAATCTAATACATGTAAATATATGCTTGTCCTAAGAGTAATACGAGAGGTGAGTGCTGAAACTCCTTTAGGACCTCAAGGGAAGGTTATGCATTTAAATAGAGAGAAGAATGAAATGAGAGTAATGTCGTCAGAGAGAAAGAGTGCAACCGTGAGAAATTGGGAGAGAGGGCAAGGGATGTTAGAATCTCAAAGGTTCTAGGCAACCTGATCATGGAACACACAGCGAGCCTCCAGGCAATGTGCTGTACGACAACATGGGCAGCCCAGGCAGCATAGGCAGGCGGCAATGGACTACCAACCCTGTCGCGCCCAGCTATAAGCGCAAGGCTGCCAACCAGTCCATACGTCTGGCAACCACCCCCCCGGCAGCGTGGCGCGTTGCTACCCTCTCGCTCTGAAGCCTAACTCACTCTCTCTCTCTGAACTCCCATTGTCTTATCTATCAACTTCTCTATTGATACTACATATTAAATGGAAGGTCTCGACATGGCTTAAAACAAAACCCACCACTGGTTAGCACATGACGAGACCTTTGCAGAGATACAAAGAACATAGTTATAAGTTGTCACACTCAATATACATAGCTGCTGACGGTAGCCAGCACGGTACAGTGGTACGGGCGGTACAGTGGAGTACCAAGGAGTACAATCAGGTTGCGTTGCCACGCACTGGGTGCGTCACAGGTACAAGGGGAGATAGAAGGGCAGGAAGACCCCCATTGAGATGGAGAGACTGTGTAAGAAAGGCTTTGGATGATAGAGGAATGACTATAGATCAGGCAGGGGAAGTGGTGGTGGACAGGAGTGAATGGAGAATGCTTGTGAATAGTTGAGTGAACACGTGGTCATTTGGAGTAAGGGGTCGGGCGCAAGTTGGACTAGATAATAGTCCATCAGGCGCCTGGCCCGGGGGGACGATTAATATGAAGGGTGTGCCTGGAAGTGTGGTGGGAGGGCTTGTGGCTTTGGCTCTGCTGCATGTCTGCCTGCCGAGATCGGAACCTCTCCGGGTGGTCAGGGGCCGGGGGAGTGCTGGAGCGACCTTGGTAACCCTGGTCTCTGGGTCTTCTCCTGGGTGACCTGGATGTGTGTGAGTTTGTGTTTTTTATCTGTGTTTATTTTTTGTTTTATGTTGTTTTTGTGTTTTCCCTGTTCTTGCTCTGTCTTGAGTCGGCTACCCTCAAAATGGGGATTGGGCCTGAGCATGTAGATAGATAGATAGATAGATAGATTATCATATTGTCACAAGGTTGTTGGTATATATTTTTTTGTTTTTTTTATTTTCTATGTGATTGAGGGAGGCAAAAGGCAGAATTGCCTATAGCTAGTGCCTCACCCATAGTTGAAAGAGTGACAGGGCCAAATCAAGGGACTATCGAGCCAAAATGCCTGGACACACAGAGTTTGAAGCAATTTAAGTCATAGGAAGAGGGAAGGACTGATTCTGGGAGAGAGTTCTAGAGCTCAGCTGTTGAGTAGAAGAAAGTTTGAGAGTAACGTTTCACTCTTGGGTTAGAGAGTTGCACAGAGTAGGGGTGGGATTGAGATGCAAGACGGGTACCACGTGCCCTACATAAAGGAGGTGGTATGCACTGGGAAAGCTCTGAGGAACACCGATTATTATAGTAGCGATAGAATAGCGAGAGAGATGCAACATTGCGGTGGAGAGAGAGAGATTGCAGAGAGTTGGTGAGTGGACGGGAGTTAATGATACGAAAGGCCTTCCTTTAAACTTTGTCTAGGAGAGCGGTGTGAGAGAAACCTCCCACACATGTGAACAATACTCAATACAAGGACGCACTATGCCCCTGTACAGAGCAAGAAGCTGTGCTGGGGAAAAGAACCCCCTAAGGCGGTTGAGCACACCCAGCTTCTGGGAGGTTGCCTTAGCAAGACTGGTAATATGGTCCTTCCAAATGAGAGCAGAAGAAAAAGAGACACCAAGAATATTGAGAGAAGATGAAGGGTTGATTTTTGTATTGTTGAAGAATAAGGGATAGTCCGCTAGGAGATCCTGACGGGTAGATAGATGGGGAAATTGGGTTTTGGAAGCATTAATGGTAACAAGGTTTTCTCTGCCCCAATTGGAGATAGTATTTAGATCAGAATTTAAGAGTTCTGTGGCTTCATTACGTTTGTCGTTAAGGGATTGCTGGCTGGGGCGTTCTGAAAAACTAATGGAGTAGTGTATGGTAGAGTCGTCTGCGTATGAATGGATGGGAATTAAGGTACAGTTAACACCTTACGAGCGGCCTATGCGGTTTATTTATATGCACCGCCCAGCGGGGTGTTTTTAGCCAAAATAGGGCTGTTTACGTGATCATTTTCATGCCTAAATAAGACCCAGAACGTAAAACAAGTATCTATCCCTGAAAGGGCATAAACAGAGCTTTCGAATGACACCATAACGATCCTTTTATGATGGTTAGTTTTCTTGCAATAACCGTGCAACGCGAGTGCAAAAAGCATGTAATTAGGCACTTTCCCCATACAATTCCGTATATAGCGAGTGAGAGAGGGAGGGAGGAGGTGGGATTCGTGTCAGTAGGTTCGCCGCGGTGGTCTGGAGCAGTCATACGCTCGCTACTCTCCTGCCACCACTTGTCTCTCTCTCTCAGCCACATTACGTGCTGAAATTGCCACACGATATATGTCGAGCACCGCCACATAGTCCAGCTTTATTTAACTCGACTTATGTTGCGCCCCGACATTTAAGGGTTAAGGAGATAATTTATAAAAATTAGAAAGAGAATAGGAGATAGGACAGAGCCCTCAGGAACACCAGAGTTTATAGGGTGAGGAAGTGAACAATGGCCGTCCACAACCGCGGCTATGGAACGGCCGGAAAGAAAATTAGAGACAAAGGCACAGATGGAGGGATAGACACCGAAGGAGGGTAGTTTAGAAATTAAAGATTTGTGCCAGACTCTATCGAAAGCTTTCCATATGTCTAGTGCAATAGAAAGAGTCTCACCGAAGTCCTGAAAGGAGGATGACCAAGAGTTAGTAAGATATGGAAGAAGATCACCAGTAGAGCGACCCTTAACCCTTAAAGATCGGGGTCGGACTTAAGTCCGGTTCCAATTTGCAGCAAGTTAGGAGCATTATTAAGGCTTTTAAAGGGTTAAAATCGAGTGCAAATGGCCGGGAGCGCAGCGGGCCAGACAGCCGTCTCCCAGGGCTTACCGCCGCCCATTAACTCATGTTCCCTGTGTTCTCGAGAGGCCGGCAGTATAGCCAGTAGTGAGCATAGCTGGGAAAAATATGCCGCTATACGCTAAACTCCCATGTTACTGGTATCACTGTATGAGAACCACGAGTGCTACGAAGCTCGTTCTGGTCTCATTTTGAAGCTTTTAGCGCCTAGATTTTTGCTAAATAATTTGTTTTTCATGCAGATACTTGATTTATCTTGCAGGAGGGCCTGAATATGCCCAAATAAGCCCAAAACCACCTGCTAGACAAGGGTTAAGAAAGCCATACTGGCGATCTGAGAGCAGATTATGAGAAGAGAAATGCTTAAGAAATTTGGAAGCAAGAATAGTTTCAAAAACTTTAGAAAGACAAGAGATGAGAGCAATTGGACGATAGTTGGAGGGTTGAGAGCGGTCACCCTTCTTTGGGACAGGTTGAATGTGAGCAAACTTCCAGCATGAAGGGAAGACGTTAGAGGATAGACAGAGACGAAAGAGTTTGCCTAGGCAGGGAGTCAGCACGGAAGCACAGTTTTTGAGAACAACAGGAGGAACACCGTCCGGACCGTACGCCTTATTAGTGTTAAGCCCAGAGAGGGTAGAAAGTACATCTTTAGAAGAGATTAGGATATTAGGCATAAGTACACTTGTATTATGTTGTGCTTGATGTTGCGAAATATGTTATACCGTACATACAGTGTTTAGTTAGCGGTGAGAGACAAACACCATCCCTCTCTCTTGTCTCGGACGGTACTGAGAGAAAAGGGGAGCTTTCAGACTGGCTTGGAGGGTCGGAGATACACTCCTCCACCACCCGTCTCTCTCCCACACGTTCCCGCATGAAAATATTCGATAAATATCTGGAATAGGCCTAATAGAGAACATTCCTGATAATTGAGGAGGGGGGGGGAAGAGGGGAAAGGGGGGGGGGACACATGTGTAGGAGTGGTAGGAAGTAATGGAGGGAAATTATCTCACCTAAACACAAATTGCTTTGTTTCGAGTGCCACTTGGGTGTTTTAAGATTTTTTTTTTTAGGCCTTGGATCTTAAGAGTCTTCCCGCAGCCGCCCAGTAAAATCTCTTAACCCGGGAGCTGCGGGAAGACTCTCTGGAGTAAGTAAAACTAAAAATCAACTTTTTACATCGAAAAAAAAAAATATTTTTATTTTTTTATTTTTTTATTTTTTTTTGGCCCCTGGGCCATGCAAAATCTCAGTCCTCTACCTCCCCTCCTTCCCCACTTTCCTCCTATTCCTCAGTTATCACCTATTTTCCCTATTATTCCCTTATTCTGAGGTATATTTTCGTGCTAACATTAGCGAGTTGCAAGCAGGGTGTTGTCATCACTGATGGCCATCGAGTGCAAGAGAGAGAGAGAGAGTATCGATCGACTGTGTCGCAGTGGCCTTGGGGAAAATTGGCGGGAAGGTAGCTTGCCTCACCCATACATTATACAACACTCGCGGGCTATATCTCCGATTTTGACCATCCAAACGCTGTTTTCACTCGTTTTATTGTTGTTTCAGGTTAATACCTTTATAATCAACCCATAATAGGCGCATATGGATAATTATTAATGCTATTAATGGTACAATGAATATTTTAGTGACGAAAAACCTCAAATACATCAGCACTTCAGAGGTTAAGAGTCTTCCTGCAGCTCCCGGGTTAAGCGGGAGAATTATTGCGGATCATGACCAAATACAAAATTAATCAAGGGTTAAATTGTTTTATAATTAGAGAAAAGTAATTCAATTATTTTAAGGTTGGAATAACTTGGAACACTATGGGTCAATAAGATATAGCCAAACATGAAAATGACACTAAAATCATGATTTAACATTAAACTAAATTGATTTAGCAAAATAAATGAAGGATTTGCTAATAGGATACCGACCCATTTACAACCATAAAGGCGGTGTCACACAAGCAATTTTTCTGGCAATTGTTAACTGGTCACTTCAAAATGTAAGTTGCGTAGAAATTAAACTAGCTAACATAATCTACCTTCGTTCTAGTTTCCTATTCAAATGCCAAAGAGCTTCAAAATAATACGAGAAAAATATTGATCATCCAAAATTGCCGGAAAAAGCGGTCGTGTAACTCTGGTTTAAGGGTGGTGTCGCATGAGCGCATTTTACGTCAATTTTGTTCGGGCAATTATTGTAGTCTGACGGCTTCACAATTCAAGTTGTATAATAATTCAGCCACCTAACATAATCTAACTTCAGTATAGCTAACGATTCCAATGCGAAAGAGGCCCAAAATAATGCTAGAAAAAAAACTTACTCATCAAATATTGCCGGAAAAAAAAACTTGTGTGTCAGCGGCTTAAATCACAGGATCGGTTATTCCGTTAATTTTAACCCCTTACAGACGGGGATGTTTGTAACTTCTACTACCTGCCTGGCGGGCATATTTACTCTAAACGAGCTTCATTCCATGCTCTTTTTTCATGCATAAACAAGAGCCAGAGCGTAATACAATTATGTATTCGTGAAAGGGCGATAATAGAGCTTTCCATTGACACCTGAATCATCCTTGTACGACCACGGGTTATTTTGCAACGTTCGTGCAACACGGGGGGAAATTCCCTAAAATACGGTAATATCCACAGATTTTCCTTGTTCTCGCGAGGCCTGGGGTGTGAGATGGTGCAGAGGTTACCTCAGTGGTGGGACTAGGTCCATGCCGAGCGGTCAGAGCCCGCATATCGCCCTCCCAATGCGTGGACTCTCTCTCAGAGCCGATAATGTGCTTAAGGGGACCGACCGGTTAATTTAGGCTTAAAAAACTCGAAATCCTGAAAACACCAATAGGTGTTTACTCAACAAGAGTCAACATCCCTTCATTAGCCAGTGAAATGTTATTAGTGAAAACCCATTGGAAATAGTATTTTTTTATGTTTTCCAAACTTTTCCTGTAATTCTAAAAACGTTATATAGCGAACTTTGAAATTAACATGCTCAGTAACTACTGGTCGTACGAGGAGCATACCTATATAAATCGAAAGAGCGTAAGCTACTCTACAACCTACCATACGCTTTATCTTCTACTTTGCCATGTTCCTGCATAAAATATTGTAAATCTAAAAAACAAAAGTAAAAATGTTCACCTAATGACCTTAGACTTTCACCTGTTTTTCTCAGAACCTATATTGCCGCACTATCGGATGTTATTTTACAGTTATTATTGGACCTATAGGAATGGTGTATATACCATTGGAAAGGTAATTAAAAACACTAAAAGGCCTATAAACCAAATTTACTCTATTAATTTAATTTTTTTCACAATATGTCGTCAAAGTTGTAATTTTTGTATAAATATATTCGCATGAATCCGTCATCACCTAAATCGAACAAATACACACAATATATAAAATGTGTTTTATAGAAACTATAGATACACCTTTTGTGAGTTGTTTGATCACATAAAACATGTGCTATGGGGATTTCTGTAGGAGTTTATCATTTTCTGCAGTACTATGATTTTCAACATTGTTTTACCTAAATTGCAAGAAAAAAGCAAAAATATTTTTTTTTTTTTTTTTTTTATCTAGTTTTATGGTCATATACACCTGTGCCAAATTTCATTTAAATTGATAGTAAGACCTGGAAGTAGCGTAATTATCCGGTCGGTCCCCTTAACATCCCACCCGGATATTGTCGGGCCCCGCTGATTTGGCCATGGTTCTCTCACTCGACATATGTCGGGCCCCGCAGCTTGAGTGTTAATAAACAAATTAGTTATCATACTAGTTTTTGGATAATTTGCATTGTAATCAACAAGTAAACTGAATGTATATTATGATTTTAAGAAGATGAAATAATGTATAAATTTACCTAGGTAGATGCCAGACTACAATTGCCTGGACAAATTGCCGAAAAAAGTGCTCGTGTGACACCGGCTTAAGGCAAAAGAAGGTAACCACAAGTCGACCTTCAACGTCTGTCAAGCTTAACCCCTTCACCACCTCATATTCTGGTTACCATTAGACGATTTTCCTTAGTTTATAATGTATCTCTACGACTCAAACGGGTAAATACGGTCTCAATAAACCTTCTTAACCCCTTCACCACCATTCCGTAATTGTTCTCATATTCTGGTTACCATTACACGATACTCCTTAGTTTGTAATGCACCTGGATGACTCATGTGATTAAATACGATCTAAATAACCCCTCTTAGTCACATAGGTCCTTCTTAAACTGCATAAAATTGTCACATTTTAGCCAGAAACAAAGGTAAAGGCGTGATGGTACTGAAGAGGTTAACGAAGGCCAAGTTTACAAATCCTTCAGACTTGAACATAACCAGTTGGAGTAAGACTTAACCCGTTAAGCGCAAACTATTGGTAATGCACACCCTACCGCCAAGCAACGATATTAGGCTTCATTCCCGCCTAAAATTGTCATTGTACGACAAATATCGTTATTACTTATTTATATGCGCCTATTTTACATTTAATATGAAGATATTAACATGTAACAGCAATAAAACAAGTGGGAATAGTATTTGGAGTGTGAAAAAAACGAATTATTGCAGACCCTCCAGTCATGAAGTGTGAGGCGAACGAGACGTATACAATCTCTCTCTGAGGGCTGGAGGCAGACTGAGGTATCTCTCTCACTTCTCTCTCTCCCAACGCAATAGATATGCGCAGGAGAACACCTCGGAACCAGGTTGGAGAGATTGGCGCGATAAATAAACCGATAAACAAGGGAATAAGAGGAAAATCAGGTGATAATTGAAGGGGAGGGCAGGGGGGTGAAAAGAGGGGAAGGAGGGGATTTTGACACATATGGAGGAGTGATAGTAGGTATGCCGGGGAATTATCTCACTTAATCACATATTCCTTATTTAAAGTGCTACTGGGGCCTTTTAAAAGTTTTTTTTTTAGACCTTGGACCTTAAGAGGTTCGTCGCCTTTCACCACCAAATCCTCTTAAGAGTGTTCTCGCTATTACCGGGTTAAGGGGGTAGGGTTTATATATTGGTTGATATATTTAATTATTCATTAGTTATTTAGTTCCTCCCTACACTTCCGTCAAAATTGAAAAAACATCCCCAAGATCCCCCGTCTAGATATATTTGTACATTTTCCGGTGGAAAAATGTCCCGGCCGATGGGGGTTTCCTCCCAGTTACAGGCTCGCTATCGCTCGCCAGAAAAAAATTGAGACCTAAATGGCACGAAAGGTGTTAACATTGACATAGAAGTGGGACGAACATTCTTAAATTCGCCATAATAATGGGCCAAACGTCTCAAACTCTGAACACGAATGGAGCTAAACATGATGGAGTGGGTGGGAGGGCATGAATAACCAACCATCCCTCCATAAGATAGGCACAGGAAAACAAGGAGCCAGGATATAGGACTCAAGAAAGTAGCTAAGGTGTTAAAGGGGGATGGTTGCTTTTTCTGGACTCTCTTCTCTCTCATGTTTAGCCCCATTAGTTCTCAGATTTCAAGATGTTCGGCTCATTAGTTAGGTAATTTTAAGACCTTTCACCCCATTGTGTGTCAATATAAGGCACGTTCGTGCCTTTTAGGTGCCGATTTTTTCCTGGCGAGCGATAGGGAGCCTGTAATTTTAGGAGGAACCAGCCTTCGGCCGGGACATTTTTATACCGAAAATGTACACATTTATTTAGCTTGATGAAAGTCTAGCGAGGAGAGTAAAAAATATATGAATATATTAATAAATAAACCAAAAATTAAATCATACCCCCTTAATTTAAACATTTCAGGATGGATGGGACTTGTTAGCCTTGGTCGGTAACCCATCTAGGGGAGATAACCTTGGTTTGGTAACCCGTCTGGGGGAGTAAACCTTATTTATATTTGTACTGCTTATCAAAGGATGAAGCAGGTTAGTGGATGGACTAGTAGCACACCACTGTAGAAAAATTGTGCTAAAAAGATACAATGAGAATATCTGGATCGGATGGATCCTAAGTTGAGTGGTCAATTCTGTAAGTTCTTAAATAAACTGGCAAGTGTTGTCCTTCTCTCAGGGGACAGGTCCGCTTGTGGACGTTTTGTGTATGGCCACCATCATAAAGGGGAGTATAAGGCATCCGGCAATAGATAGAGTAGATAGGCATGATACACTATGGTTTATTTAACTCTGTCGACCCAATGACGAATAAACTGTAAGCAGCTTAAACATTATCTTAGTTAAGAAAGTTGTAAAGTCGATTTCACTTATAAAATGTTAGCTTCCACAGACCCATTCCAAACAACATAAAATCATCTATAATAGCCAAAATGTAATGAAAAACTGCCATGGTGTACATAACAATTCTTGCCCTTAATGAAAAACTGGTGACTTATTTACATATTACACTTCAACATGACTGCCTAATAGTAGATAACGTCGCTATAGTAACTTCGCATGAGCAGTAACTGTTATATAAGTAACCATTTATTTTTCTGTACTCTATATACGGACACAATGAAGCAACTTGGTTGAGCCCGAGAACTTTCAGTCTTCTACTTTCCTTCTCATTTCTCAGCTTGTTCTTCCTCTGTCAATTGTTCTTCTTTCCTACTTTACTCCAGCCATCTGGTCTGGTACACTATATCTTTTACTTTACGTCTTATAACTCAACTTCCTCTTTCTCTATCCAAATTTATCTTCTCTCTTACTATATTCCAGCCGTCAAGTCAAGTCCTATTTTAGTCATACACTATAATATATTAATAATTAGGTAATATTCAACCGTTGCCGCTCGCTCTAAATACACAGTTTTATGAATTGATTAACAAAACCATTGTTATGAGTTGCCCTTCTTTCCTAAATATGGTTCGTCTTAGACACAAACAGACACAGCCTATTCTAGTCAGCTGTTGAATATTTGAGAAAAGAGAGAGAGAGAGAGAAAGAGAGTTACAGAGTTAAACAGAGACTCGACCACACAGACCTTGCGGCCCCTACTAGGTGGTCCGGCCTTAATACTACAAGACAGTGGCAGGATATAGTAGAACAATGGGACAGCAGAGTAGAAGGCTCACTCCCCACCCTCAGAGAGAGAGAGAGGGAGAGAGAGAGAGAGAGAGAGAGAGAGAGAGAGAGAGAGAGAGAGAGAGAGAGAGAGAGAGAGACAGACAGACAGACAGAGAACAATAATACCAAAAGGCAGCTGAGGGTAACACGCAACTCTATAAAAGACACAGCATATTCAAGTCAGCTGTGGAATATTGGAGAGTGAGAAAAAGGCTTGAACATCAAGGTAGGAATGAACTAGAGTAGGACAGTAAGAGTGATATTGGCTGAGGGACGGAATACGTTCCACTTTAAGGGGAGTTTTTTTTCTGGACCCCGCTTCCCCCTCATGTTTTGCCCATTAGTTTTGAGATTTTAAGACGTTTGGCAAATTAGTTTGGCGATTTTAAGACTTTTGCCCCATTTATTTGTCAATCTTAAGAGCTGCCTATACTGCTGTTTGCGGATGATACAGTTCTGATGAGCGATAATGAATGGGAGTTGCAGGGTCTGGTAAATGAGTTTGGAACAGTGTGCGAAAAACGGAATTTGAAGGTAAATGCGGGGAAGAGCAAGCTTATGGTCTTCGAAAGGGGTGAAGTCACAGTGTGTGAGGTGAAGTTGAACAGTCAGGTTATGGAGATCGTCAGCTCTTGTAAGTATCTGGGCAGTGTGTTGAGTAAAGATGGGACTATGGATGAAGAAGTGCGGGAGAGGGTGCAACAGGGTAAGAGGGTTGTAGGAACGTTGAAAGCAGTAACAAGAAATAGAGTGGTCAGTATGGAAGTGAAGAAGTCCTTGCATGACAGTGTGGTAATCCCGACACTAACTTACGGAAGCGAAGCATGGACGTTCGGGAAGACACTCAGACCAAGAGTGAGAGCGGTGGAAATGAGTTACTTGAAAAGTGCGTGCAGAGTTACATGGGGGGATAGACAGAGAAATGAGGAAGTAAGAAGGAGGCATGGTGTGGAGGTAGATGTGCTGGAAAGTGTGAACAGGAACAACTTGAGATGGTTTGGCCATATGGAACGTATGGGAAGCGAGAGAATGACTAAGAGGGTGTACGAGAGCGAGGTGGAAGGACAGAGAGGGAGAGGTAGATCGAAGGAGACGTGGAAGGATGGAGTGAGGAAGTATATGAACGAAGACGGTGCTGGTTGGGGGGAGGGGCGTTGACTGATTGGGGAAAGAGGTGCATGGGGGCGGTTCGTTCGTGGCCACCCCTTCGGGGATCACGGCGTCAGGCAATAAAAAGATAGATAGATAGATTAGATTATTTTCGTGTTACGTAATGTGTATTTTATTATTTATTATTTATTACTATAGCGACGTTATCTACTATTAGGCAGTCATGTTGAAGTGTAATATGTAAATAAGTCACCAGTTTTTCATTAAGGGCAAGAATTGTTATGTACACCATGGCAGTTTTTCATTACATTTTGGCTATTATAGATGATTTTATGTTGTTTGGAATGGGTCTGTGGAAGCTAACATTTTATAAGTGAAATCGACTTTACAACTTTTCTTAACTAAGATAATGTTTAAGCTGCTTACAGTTTATTCGTCATTGGGTCGACAGAGTTAAATAAACCATAGTGTATCATGCCTATCTACTCTATCTATTGCCGGATGCCTTATACTCCCCTTTATGATGGTGGCCATACACAAAACGCCCACAAGCGGACCTGTCCTCTGAGAGAAGGACAACACTTGCCAGTTTATTTAAGAACTTACAGAATTGACCACTCAACTTAGGATCCATCCGATCCAGATATTCTCATTGTATCTTTTTAGCACAATTTTTCTACAGTGGTGTGCTACTAGTCCATCCACTAACCTGCTTCATCCTTTGATAAGCAGTACAAATATAAATAAGGTTTTCTCCCCCAGACGGGTTACCAAACCAAGGTTATCTCCCCTAGATGGGTTACCGACCAAGGCTAACAAGTCCCATCCATCTTGAAATGTTTAAATTAAGGGGGTATGATTTAATTTTTGGTTTATTTATCAATATATTCATATATTTTTTACTCTCCTCGCTAGACTTTCATCAAGCTAAATAAATATGTACATTTTCGGTATAAAAATGTCCCGGCCGAAGGCTGGTTCCTCCTAAAATTACAGGCTCCCTATCGCTCGCCAGGAAAACATCGGTACCTAAAAGGCACGAAAGTTCCTTATATTGACACACAATGGGGTGAAAGGTCTTAAAATCACCTAACTAATGAGCCGAACATCTTGAAATCTGAGAACTAATGGGGCTAAACATGAGAGAGAAGAGAGTCCAGAAAAAGCAACCATCCCCCTTTAACACCTTAGCTACTTTCTTGAGTCCTATATCCTGGCTCCTTGTTTTCCTGTGCCTATCTTATGGAGGGATGGTTGGTTATTCATGCCCTCCCACCCACTCCATCATGTTTAGCTCCATTCGTGTTCAGAGTTTGAGACGTTTGGCCCATTATTATGGCGAATTTAAGAATGTTCGTCCCATTTCTATGTCAATGTTAACACCTTTCGTGCTATTTAGGTCTCAATTTTTTTCTTCTGGCGAGCGATAGCGAGCCTGTAACTGGGAGGAAACGCCCATCGGCCGGGACATTTTTCCACCGGAGAATGTACAAATATATCTAGACGGGGGATCTTGGGGATGTTTTTTCAATTTTGACGGAAGTGTAGGGAGGAACTAAATAACTAATAAATAACTAAATATATCAACCAATATATAAACCCTACCCCCTTAACCCGGTAATAGCGAGAACACTCTTAAGAGGATTTGGTGGTGAAAGGCGACGAACCTCTTAATTTATGGTCCAAGGCCTAAAGAAAAACTTTAAAAAAGCCCCAGTAGCACTTAAAAAAGGAATATGTGATTAAGTGAGATAATTCCCCGGCATACCTACTATCACTCCTCCATATGTGTCAAAACCCCCTCCTTCCCCTCTTTTCACCCCCCTGCCCTCCCCTTCAATTATCACCTGATTTTCCTCTTATTCCCTTGTTTATCGGTTTATTTATCGCGCCAATCTCTCCAACCCAGTTCCAAGGTGTTCTCCTGTGCATATCGATTGTGTTGGGAGAGAGAGAAGTGAGAGAGATACCTCAGTCTGCCTCCAGCCCTCAGAGAGAGATTGTATATGTCTCGTTCGCCTCACACTTCATGACTGGAGGGTCTGCAATAATTCGTTTTTTTCACACTCCAAATATTCCCACTTGTTTTATTGCTGTTACATGTTAATATCTTCATATTAAATGTAAAATAGGTGCATATAAATAAGTAATAACGATATTTGTCGTACAATGACAATTTTAGGCGGGAATGAAGCCTAATATCGTTGATTGGCGGTAGGGTGTGCACTACCAATAGTTTGCGCTTAATGGGTTAAGTCTTACTCCAACTGGTTATGTTCAAGTCTGAAGGATTTGTAAACTTGGCCTTCGTTAACCTCTTCAGTACCATCACGCCTTTACCTTTGATTCTGGCTAAAATGTGACAATTTTATGCAGTTTAAGAAATACCTATGTGACTAAGAGGGTTTATTTAGATCGTATTTACTCACATGAGTCATCCAGGAGCATTACAAACTAAGGAATATCGTGTAATGGTAACCAGAATATGAGAACAATTACGTAATGGTGGTGAAGGGGTTAAGAAGGTTTATTGAGACCGTATTTACCCGTTTGAGTCGTAGAGATACATTATAAACTAAGGAAAATCGTCTAATGGTAACCAGAATATGAGGTGGTGAAGGGGTTAAGCTTGACAGACGTTGAAGGTCGACTTGTGATTACCTTCTTTTGCCTTAAGCCGGTGTCACACGAGCACTTTTCCGGCAATTTGTCCAGGCAATTGTAGTTTGGCATCTACCTAGGTAAAGTTATACATTATTTCATCTTCTTAAAATCATATGCATTCAGTTTACTTGTTGATTACAATGAAAATTATCCAAAAACTAGTATGATAACTAATTTGCTCATTAACACTCAAGCCGCGGGGCCCGACATATGTCGAGTGAGAGAACCATGGCCAAATCAGCGGGGCCCGACAATATCCGGGTGGGATGTTAAGCACATTATCGGCTCTGAGAGAGAGTCCACGCGTTGGGAGGGCGATAAGCGGGCTCTGACCGCTCGGCATGGACCTATTCCCACCACTGAGGTAACCTCTACCCTATCGCACACCCCAGGCCTCGCGAGAACAAGGAAAATCTGAGGACATTACCGTATATTAGGGAATTTCCTCTCGTGTTGCACGAACGTTGCAAGATGACCCGTGGTCGTACAAGGATGATTCAGGTATCATTGGAAAGCGCTATTATCGCCCTTTCATGAATACATAATTGTATTACGCTCTGGCATTTATGCATGAAAAAAGAGCATGGAATGAAGCTCGTTTAGAGTAAATATGCCCGCCAGGCAGGTAGTAGAAGTTACAAACATCCCCGTCCGTAAGGGGTTAAAATTAACGGAATAACCGATCCTGTGATTTAAGCCGCTGACACACAAGTTTTTCTTCCGGCAATATTTGATGAGTAATTTTTTTTTTCTAGCATTATTTTGGGTCTCTTTCGCATTGGAATCGTCAGCTATACTGAAGTTAGATTATGTTAGGTGGCTGAATTATTATACAAGTTGAATTGTGAAGCTGTTAGACTACAATTGCCCGAACAAAATTGACGTAAAATGCGCTCATGTGACACCACCCTTAACCCTTGTCTAGCCGGGTGTTTTGGGCTCATTTGGGCATATTCAGGCCCTCCTGCATGATAAATCAAGCATTTGCATGAAAAAAAAATATATATTTAGCAAAAAACTAGGCGCAAAAAGCTTCAAAATGAGACCCGAACAAGCTACGTAGAACTCGTGGTTCTCTTGCAGTGATGCCACGAACATGGGAGTTTAGCATATATCGGTATATTTTTCCCAGCTATGCTCACTACTGGCTACACTGCCGGCCTCTCGAGAACACAGAGAACATGAGTTAATGGGCGGCGGTAAGCCCTGGGAGTCAGCTGTCTGGCCCGCTGTGCTCCCGGCCATTTGCATTCGATTTTAACCCTTTAAAAGCCTTTATAATGCTCCTAACTTGCTGCAAACTGGTGCACAACTTAAGTCGAGCGCCGCCAATAAGGGGTTAAGGCAGAATTACACGACCGCTTTTTCCGGCAATTTTAGATGATCAATATTTTTCTCGTATTATTTTGAAGCTCTTTGGCATTTGAATAGGAAACTAGAACGAAGGTAGATTATGTTAACTAGTTAAATTTCTACGCAACTTATATTTTGAAGTGACCAGATAACAATTACCAGAAAAATCGCTTGTGTGACACCGCCTTTATGGTTGTAAAGGGGTCGGTATCCTAATAGCAAATCCTTCATTTATTTTGTAAAATAAATTTAGTTTAATGTTAAATCATGATTTTAGTGTCATTTTCATGTTTGGCTATATCTTAATGACCCATAGTGTTCCAAGTTATTCCAACCTTAAAATAATTGAATTACTTTTCTCTAATTATAAAACAATTTAACGCTTGATTAATTTTGTGTTTAGTCATGATCCACAATAATTCTCCCGCTTATCCCGGGAGCTGCAGGAAGACTCTTAAGAAGTTTTACTGGGCGTCTGCGGGAAGACTCTTAATATCCAAGGCCTAAATTTTTGTTTTTAAAACACCCCAGTGGCACTTGAAAGAAAGCAATTTGTGTTTAGGTGAGATAATTTCCCTCCATTACTTCCTACCACTCTTACACATATGTCCCCCCCCCCCCCCTTTCCCCTCTTCCCCCCCCCCCCCCCCCCCCTCCTCAATTATCAGGTATTTTCTCTATTATTCCAGATATTTATCGAATATTTCATGCGAGAACGTGTGGGAGAGAGAGGGGTGGTGAAGGAGTGTATCTCCGACCCTCCAAGCCAGTCTGAAAGCTCCACTTTTCTCTCAGTACCGTCCGAGACAAGAGAGAGGGAGGGTGTTTGTCTCTCACCGCTAACTAAACACTGTATGTACGGTATATCATATTTCGCAACATCAAGCACAACATATTACAAGTGTACATGTGTGAAAAAAAATAACAACGAAATGAGAGCAATAAAAATATACCAACAACC